>MEIZ01000399.1:10068-50289 GCA_001723225.1 Globodera ellingtonae | reverse complement strand
CCCTCATTCAATATATATAATTAAACTCTAAAAATAAAAATAATCTAAAATAGCAAATTTCAGTATTATAGAAACAAAATAATCTTTATTTAAAACCCATAAATCAATTAAGAATCGAATTGGGAAATAAATACAAAGATGGACTGACATATATATATTAAAAATAAATAAATATTATAATCCAAATAGCATTTGTTTGTGTATTATTAATCATTTAATATAGTTATAAACTGCAAACTTTATCAAATCATCATTAATACAATAATTTAATTTATTTAAAGCATTTTATTAAAAATTATAAGAAATTCAAAATATGAATCAGAAAAAAATATAAGCAAAGTCGAAGGCAATTCATCTTCAAAAAAAAAAAAATTGACAATTCCAAACATTTTAAAAATTTGCCATTGTAAAAAACTAAAAACAAAATAAACTTTTATTAAATTTGAATTTACCATTTCTATAACATTTTAAGCTCTTATATAATCAAAACTTATTTCAAATGTTAATTATCAATAGAATACAATAATTTTTAAAATATTAAGATAATTAAATATTGTCAAAGAATATTTTATAATGAATTACAAGGAATTAATAAAAAATATTAAAACAATTCATTCAAGACAACCGCACATCAGCAGATTTTCACCTGATTCCTCAAAGTATTGTGCTCCACAAAGTATGGACGTACTTAGTTCATACCGTGATTAGTGACGATGGAAGCTTCATTTAAAATTTCATAATAGAACTAAAAACCGACGGTTAAAAGTATTCAAAGTAAATAATAATAAAATTTTCATAACAAAAATGTTTCTACTGGAAAGATTCCTCGATAAAAATGCAATAAAACCCAAAATTACACTATACAACTCAATTCTTTGGTATAATTTTATAATGAATACATCAATTTTCATATTTACCCGTACACTGAACGGCCTCGAGGCATGACACTCGTCATCGAAAACGGTCTTCCGGCAGTGTCCATACGTTATGGCTCCTGTGGAGACGGTGACGGGAATGAAAACAACAAATTACATTCGGGATAAAAATGCTTAAAAATCCTCACGTTTGTAAAAATAAATAATGCGGATGAAAAAATAAAAACAATTATTTACTGAATCTATTCGAACAATAAAATCGTTTGGATTTGGCATTTTTATACAAATACTTTAAAAAGCAAAGTTGTGGTCGGGAACGCTTTATAATTTTCTTATTAAAATAACTAAGAATCAGCTGAATGAATAATCATTTTGTGTCATATGATTAATATTCTATAATTTTAAATATATTTAAATAAAATTCTAGATTTTTTTGCATAATTCACTATTATTCTTCGGCACGGTGCTGGTCTACCGCATCTTTACTAAAAATTCTTTTCATTAAAATTCATAAATTTAATGTATTTTTAAAATAAGTCGCTTAATACAATTCAATTAACATAAAAGTAAATTTAAAATTTTTTGTAATTCATAACAATGAGTAAAGGAATCAAATTCCTAAAGTGATACAATATATTTGCTTTTCCAAAAATTGATATTATTCTACAGATTAAAGTTGAATGCATTTTCAATAAGTTTGGCGAAACGATCACAATAACACCATAAAACTTTTATAAAACAAAATCAATACTTAAAAAAAGAATTATCATTTTATATCATCATTACCTTATTAGTTAATGCTTTTTAGTTAAAGATTTAATCAAAATGACAAAGACTATTATTGAACAATTAATTATGCTAACGGTTGTAGCAAATGCTTGCTAATGATAAGGATTTAAAGTTATTCAACATTTTAACCAAAGAATTTTAATTTAATCAGAGATTTAAATGTAATTTGAAAGCATTTGATAAAGTGCCACAAATTAAAACAAATTAAATGAACAGGTTAATAATATTTAAAAAAAATACAGCTAGTCATTAATTGTAAACAAAAAATTTTATACATGGTAGCTAAAAAGAATTGTTTTAAAATAATTTTCCTATCATTTAAAAAAAAAACCGTTTAAAACCTAAAAAATAATTCTAAATAAAAACATAAATTGTATGAAATATTAATCAAATGTTGAAAATTTTGATGTTTTGCAATTTATTTAAAAAGAGTACTTATTCAATTTTGAACGAGATAGTATAGGAAAATTCATGTCATACTAAATTACTATTTTCCTCAAATTAATTTTCAATTTTTCAAAGTTTTATAAATTTAGCATATAAATTAACAAGTGCCAATATTTATTTATCATAACTGAAACTATTCTATAATATATTAAATGAGTAAACCTTTAAACATTTGGAGCTGATTATAAATATTATTTAAAATTAAAAATAATAAATTCACCGAGCTTACGATGCTGCTCCAGCGCCTAGAAGAAAGAGAGGCACGAGCGCCGACTGAGCATCAACAGCCGGGATAGTAACGACGAAAAATTTTATTAAACTGTATTAATTTTAATGAATTATTATAAAAAAATTAAGTATTGTGACCATGAAAATGTTTAGTTTTTAACATACAAATAATAAATGTTTATTAAAAGGTTAAAACATTAATAAAAAATATTATTTATAAGTAAACTCGTAACAGGGTTGCGATCGGGTAAAGAGATTTCCCAAGTACAGTACAAACATGTTGATTTCCAAGTACATAAACGGGCCAATTTTACTAAGTCCAAATACAGTGGTGTGCATATGTATTTTGACAAAATAAATTGTTTTGTTTAACGCATTATAACTTAATTAAGAAGCATTTGAGACAAAGTGTTCAAAGAGCTTTTTTGTAGCATTTTTAGTGGCCTTAAAAATGATAAAGAGCAAGAGTGTCAGAACCTCACGTCAACTTTGTTTGACCCCATGTTCAATTGCACCACTTTTTGTTGGTGCAAAACTATTTTGACAAAATTAAAAAACAAAAAAATCAATATTTCGTGGGGCCCTAAATCCAAACAAAAATTCATGCAGGTAACTGATCAAAAAAACTAATTGGACCAAGTTGCTACAACACCTCATTCATGGAGATCCGGAAACCTCAAAATACACTGAAAATGTGGGTCATTTTAGAAAAAAATCCCTGAGGGCATGGAAAAAATTTTCTGCAAAAAACCGTCGTAAGGGATGGGTAGCCCACTAAATGCTCTACAAAACCCAAAATACCGCTAAGCTCTGCGACTTTTCACCGATGAGCGTAGGCGTTGTGCAACCTGCGCAGGGACCGTCTGAAGGGGGTACGGTAGCGTAAAATAGAGAATCTAGTTTGGCGCTTTTGAGAAATAGCTAACTTCATTATAAAAGTTTTTAAGCGTTTTTAAATAAAACTGTTTTTGAGTTAGGAGGGTGCTGAAACTTTCGAAATTTTTGCGCAATTTTCTTAACAAAAACATTAAAAATTATAAAAATATTACAGACGGCGCCGTCGGATCCACCAACAACAAAATCCAAGTCGGCTCCGGTCTCGCACACTAAAATTGACCCCTAAAATTGATTTTGGAGAAATGAGTATACAGTAGTGTGCATATCTATTTTGACAAAATAAATTGTTTAAAGCTCTAAAATTACACCTTAATATCCGAATTGTTATTTTAAATGTTGACAATCACATGCATTGCCGCGACTAAATGTCTTTCATTATTTAATCGTTAAATTTTAAATGTAGATTGAAACACACCATTTTAATAAAACAATAATTTTCTAGTATTAAAAAAATGAAAAAATTATTATAAATTGCGGTTACCTACATAAAATTGTTGTCGGATTAAATACTTCAACTACCATCAATCAAATCATTTCCAATACTTAACCAATATTTTATTTTAATTGATATAATTTTTTTAAAATAAAATTTGATTGATAATTTAAACAATAAATAGGTTTTTGCGTAGCAACCGCATTGTCAAAATGGCTTTGTTCTTAATAATACAATTCTATAGATTTAGTACAAAAATGAATAACATAATCCATCCTGGAAGACACCGACATTGGAATTCCATCACCCTCTGCGTAAATTTAATTAATAATATAAATAAATTAGCGATTTATTAGAAAATGATATTTCATTTAGCAAAAGAAAGTTGAAAATATAAATCGTTAAATTATTACATTATTTTATTAAAAAAATATAAATAAAAATGTTCTTGCCAATTAAATCACAAATACAAAGAAAGTATTCGGCCATCCTATGTTTATCAAAAACAAAATGTTATTGGGAAACAATAAATTAAAAAATCTAAAATAATCTAATAAAAAGAATTAAATTAAAAAAATATTATTAAATGACAAAAAATATATGTATAAGAATTTCTACTTGAAAATTACAGTAAGTTTACGTTGGCTAGACAATTCGCCGAATAGCATAAATTCTTCACTTTTTTAGAAAATATATCCATTAAAATATTTTTAAACTAATTAAATACTACAAGTTAAATCATGTGATTTTGAGTATTGTGTTATTAGTTGTAAAAATATTATTCAAATTTTCAATAAATTGTTTACTTAATGGAGAAGGTTTATAATTAAACACATCCAAACATAAACAAATTGCTTTTAAAGCTAAGAAATCCTTTCATTTTGATTTATTGATATAATTATGATGTATGGAGTAGTTAACATCGCGAACAACAATAAATATTATGCTTTTTTAGACGCGAATTATGGGGCTAATATCAAGTAATAAAATCCAAACAAGGATAGCCTTAAAGAAAATTGGTACAAAAAATAAAAATAATTAACGAATAATGCCAATAAAAATCTGATAACCATAATCAAAGAAATAATCTTTTAATTCAAATAAAAACCACACATTTACCGCTGGTATATAGTAAAGTAAATAAGAATTCTTTAATTAAATAAAACTTTTTTTTAACTAAAAATCAAATCAGATTTAATGTAGCAAAAGATCCATTTTAACCGCTTTTTCCACAATGTTTTAAATGTTGATAATATCATAAAGAATTAAAAAAATCCTAAAAAACACCATGGGCTTGGACAAACGAACATCCCCAAATCCAAACACCCCAAACTCCAATATCCTGGGCCAATTGCGACCGGTAATTGTGGTGGCATTGGACAAGGTATTTTTGTCATCTTCTGTTAAAGTTGTCGTGTTCTGAAACAAAAGCCATGGCTTTGATTTTTTAAATATTTTTTGTATTTACCGAAAAGCACAAAAATAAAGGAATCAGTTTAATTAGGAACATTATCCCAATTTTATACAAGGCTTTTTTAATATTAAAAAWGAATTTTTATGATTTTGGAAGTTAATGTCTRGGCTTATAAAGGGCAATGCTCACTTAGATGGCCGAAAACTGAGTACATTTGTGTTAACATTTTTTTAAATTTCTCTTTAATTTTCTCTTTGAATTTTAACAGAATTAAAAAACAAAAGATGAACAAATACAATTTAATATGATCAAATTTGTGGGTGGCCACTTCTTTCAATATTCGACCAAATGAAAGTTGAAGAACATTTTTTGCGCAGAATTTTTGATAAATCATTTTTGTGTCGCCGTGAAAATTTTTGTTAAAATTTTAACATTTTTAATTAGTGACAAGAATTGTCTCACTTTTTTTTGTCGCTTTTGAATCTATTAAAAAAAGAAGTTGCAAATTATGAAAGGGAAAAGTGCCAATTATTCCTGTTAACGCTACGCTTCACGAACTCTGTAAGCTCCACATTTTTGGCATACTGCCAATTTTTAATGTAAAATAAGCCTAATCCAAAATTTAATTTTCAAGCATTTATCATTTAAAAGTGCAACAATTGGTTAAACAAATGCCCTTATTTTATTGTATCACTGCTCCACCGACTTGTTAGAAAACTCCTTTTTGCTGATTTTGCCGTCCCCGTCGGCGTCAACCTTTTTGGCTTCAGACAGTACGCCATGCTTTGCRTCATCAAAGGTCAGCCGTCCATCTTGGTCAGTGTCCATTTGGTCAAATTCCTTTTTGGACAGCTTGAAAAAGTGGCGCTCCGTGGCCGCCTTCTCAACGTCCGCAATAGAAAGTCCATCTTTTTGCGCACTGAACAGCTCCACGACCTTTTGAGCACTCAAAACATTCGTCCAAAACTGTTGGAACTCTTCAAGGCTCACATCGCCGTCATTGTCAGTGTCCAGTAACTTAATTTTTAGATAATTTTAAATATTCTTATTTTAAGAGAAACTAACTTCAAATGATTTTGCTTCAGCATTCAGTGTTGAGTTGTCAACCAAGTCGACGTTTATGCCGAAATGAATCTTATTTAAGTCAAAGCACATTGGCCAAATATAGCAGTAATCACAGCCACCACACAAAAAATTGCAGTTTTTTCCGCAACACTGTCCAAAGTTAAAATTAACGCCCACTAAACAGATACCACCGTGGAAGAGTGGCAAAACCTTCAAGTTTTTGAATTTCAAATTTTAAATTATTTAATCTAATTAAACTTTTCCAATGAATGTGATGCAGCAAATGAAAAGCAATGGATGTTTAGGGACGAACATCGAATTAAATAAAATAAGGACATTTTTTTTTTAATTTGGAAATTATTTGAACCAAAAAATTTGATAGGATAGCAAATGACAAAAAAAGAAAAGTTGCTGATAAATAAAGTGGAAACGCGGTGTTGAATTAATTTCTTAGAAGCAAATGTTTTATAAAATAAAATAATGAAAAAAATTAAATTCTATAACGTATTCAGTTTATTATTATTTGCTCAATTTGTCAAATATCAACTATTTTTCTCAGTGCATTTTGTATCTAAAACCCCCCAAAATATGTTTTGGCAAAGAAGAGTTGCTTTAATTCTGAATTTCACGGGAAAAATGCTGTTTAGCTTCTCTCATAAAACAAAAAAGCCAACATTATTTGGTTGGCCAAACGACCTCTGACTTTCGGCTTGTGCTTTGAAGTAGCGCTAGAACGTCTCGGAGTTTTGGGCAATCGCGAAGAATGGTCGAGAGAAATGGTTCAGACGGCCGAAACTGGAAGAAATCAATGAAAATCCACAAATGTTGTCATTGAGCATAGGCCAAAGCCGGTGCCAAATGGCTGCTCAACTGCGGTTTTGGTTGATGGCAGTTCCAATGTAAAGATTGGTCCCGTTGGAGTCGAAAAGTCGGCGGATGATTGGAGAAATTCGATGACACTTTGGTCGATGTGCCTAAAGCGGGATTCAGGACTTATAACAGCGTTCGTTCTTATTTTTAATGTACTGAACTGACCTTATAAATTGCATTCAAATCCGATCACGTTGTCAGGAAGCGATTTTTGTGGAATTGCAGCCCAATGATCAAAATTTATTGCCATTGCCAACGAATTTGAAAATTTGTGCGCTATTTGCGTCAACTGCGCGACGAATTTCCAACCGACCTACCGATCACTGTTCCAATCATTAATATTTTAAAAAATTAACCCGCTGTTTGTATTTTGTTGAATTCTATGTTTTAAAAATCGATATTTTAATTAATCAAAGCCCGACCAGGAACATTCCTTTACTACGCAATCAATTGATAATAAAAAATTATACTATTCAAACTTAATGCAAAAAGAGACTTAATTAATAAATGATAATATTTATCTCTTATCTATAAAGGTAGCATCGTCTCTTGAATTAAAAGAAATGTGTAAAAGTTAAATATTATTATCCTGAGATGATCAAGTATAATTTAACTAATTTCCATTTTTTTAAATAAAGTGAAATAAAATAATGTTGAAATATTAAAAAACATATTTATGAACGATTAGCTCATTTAAATGATTCAAAAATTAAAAGCTTGAAGATTCCTAAGCTGATAACAATACTAATAACAAGCTAATATATTCACTGTTGGAGATTCGGCAAATGCTTCTAATCTGCAAATCCAAGATAAAGCCAAGACTGATTACCTAAAATAGTTTATCGAAACGGTAAAAAGAATCATGCTAGTTTGTTTGTACATAAATAATTATAAACTAATAAAGATTTTTATTACATAAACCAAAAATGTCAGATCTGTTTTCTAAGCTCCAAATTCCAAGCTCTATCCAAAAAGAAACCCACTTCGCATGATTACCCTATAAATATTTTGAAGTGAATTAAAATAAACTTTATTTTAAATGGTCCAATGATTATTGTAAAACAGTAGACAAGCTGACAATTCTATTTATGTATTAGAAAAAGGTTAAAACCTTTTATATTATTTTAAAAAACATTCATTGAGTAACTAAATTCAAATCCTAAAATTATAAACCCTTTATTCAAATAAAATATAACAACATTGAAATTAAACAAAACCAAATTTACATTTATACTAAAAAACTTTCAAAATTAAAATTAATGCAAAGCTTAGTCAACGCATCAAGATCAACTAAAATTCGTTGCAGACTGCGGGCCGCGTGAAATCTTCTAAGGAAAGGTACGAGATTAATCAAAATTGAAGAACAATATGAAAGCAAGAGACAAAAATAAATTTTAAAGATAGCAAATTTCTCTCAAAATGAAAATCATTTTAGCCTTGTATAAAATCAAAAAAAAAATAGTTTAAAAAACAATCAAGATTATTAATTTTATATTACAAAAGACAAATTATTAGCAAACACATTTTAAAACTCATAAAACCTTATGCCCTTATAATATAAGGAAAAGGTAAATTTAAGCTTTTAAACTTTTTTTTCTAAAACTATCTAATATTAAAAATAAGAAATATTGACTACGAACAATTTTTTAAAATTTAAATTATTTTGTAAAAATTTATTAAAAATCGATCGCCGTGCTAGTTTTGTACCCCCCCCCCTTTAATTGTAGCCCACTCCTGCCCCAAGCCGGGAACGTTTAATAATATGTCCTAACTAAGTTTTTATTTTTTTGCCATTTCCATTTACGTTAAAAATTTATCTTTTAATAATAAAACATAAGTGACTAAGATTCGAACGATGAGATGGTATAGCATCATTTTTTTCATCAGTCAAAATTCCAGTGCAAACCCAAAACAACTTTTTTGACCATAACTCCATGTGTAAGATTTTAAATGAACTCAAATTTAACTAAAAGAGCTATAAATTAGCTATTTATCTAATTGGGATTTTTAAAATCTCTATTCAAAAAATTGTTACGAGTTATTTGTTAATGTTTTCGATAAAAATGGACTTTTGAATACAACAACACTATTAATGATAAAACAATAAATTCATAAAAAATTGTTTTAAAATGTCTCTAAGAAGTATTGATGTCAAAATTGCGCCAAAATACGCCAAAAGATAAAAAAATTATACATAAGCATACATAAAACATATGAGATGAATAAGCCGTGACATAAACTTATTATTTCTTTAAAAAACAAAATGCAAATTCAAAAGCAGTATTGCGCAAAAAAACTTTTAACTGATTTTTACAAAAATTCTAATATAAATAAAAAATATTTTTGAAAAAAAATTAATAGGAAAATAAATATGAATTTGTTAAATTGGTAAATGAATATAATATAACAACCAGGATAGAATTATCATTCGCATGTTTTAATATTTAAAATTAATTTATAAAAATTACGAAAATTAATTTTTTTTAGATAAATTATCCCATTTTCTAATAAAACATGTAAATTTGTACCGGACTTAAAAATTCCCTTTATATAATGATTGATTATGCCCGGGCGGGTATTTCCGGGCGGGTACGGGTAAATACCCGACTCGGGTATTTGCGGTTCGGGTATAAAAAAATACCCGCCCGGAAATACCCGCCCGGCCCATTTCCGAATACCCGAAAAAATACCCGCCCGGAAATACCCGCCCGGCCCATTTCCGAATACCCGAAAAAATACCCGCCCGGGTCCAAGCCATTTTTCCGCACCCTAATGCCAAACAAATTTTAAAACTTAGAGAACATTTAAGTAAAAATTTATTAATTTCTTAAAATTGCAAAGATCGCTTATGTAAAAACAATTTTATATTTTTAAAACTAGAACAATAGCCAAACGATATTGCAAATATATCTTATAATATTACGTTAGTTTAAAACATTTATAAGAAATTAATTCTATTCATAGAATGAAAGGAAGTCCGCTTTGCAAAATGTTCGTAATATTAAATTTTAAATTAACAACAGACACATAATAGCGAAATCGGGAGACACTAAATCGAAGCGTGATTACACGATAATGAACAGGATGATGACACGAAATAAAAATGTTATTAGGCAAGCCATTTAAAATCTAATTAAATAAATAAACTGGATATAAAAGCGTATATTTTGCGAATGACCGACCGTACGTGAGGTGAGTCAATATTTTAAATTAAATTAAAATTAAAATTTGAATAATATAAAATAATTATTTTTAAGTTAAAATAAAAATTCAAGTGATTATATAAGCATAAAAATGAATTAAACCATTATGGGGCAAAATTATTCATCGACCTGGCAATTGCACAAAAGATGGAGCAGATGTCTTTGTATTTTTATATATCGATTGAAATGATTAGGTAAAAATTAAATATTTTTAGGCAACTTTGTATATTAAATATAAATTTATGCCATAAGTTGAATTTTAAAATATTAATAAGAAATTCTATATTAACAAGTATTATTATATGTAAGTCAAATTTTGAAATGAATAATATAAGTGAAATTTTCTAATTAAATTTGTTTTAATAATAATCGAAAAATTGTATTATATCGACCATGGAAAGAAATCACAACGGAAGAAATTCCATTTATTTTTAAAAAAAATAAAAATACTGTTAGGGCACTTATGCTTAAAACCTGCAGCGCTGAAAGAGAGACGAACAAGTAATAATACAGCATAGAAAATGAAATTTCAAACCTTTTTTTATTTTATGAATTAGCCTAATTAACAATTGGCAAAAACGGTTAGAAATGTTTTATTTTATATTTCAAATAATATCATGATTGCAAATGCAACCATTAAATTAATAAAAACATTAATTTTGCATAGTGGGGAGGTCGGCAAAATTTTGCTTTATTGAGTCAATTTGTTAAAAGATTATTTAAGTTAATGCGCAAACTCCACAGATAGCGATGGGACCAAATCCGCTCATGTATGCGGGGCTACTGAAAGGTGAATGCGGTAAAGGACAATTCACAAAATATTATACAACAAAAAAAAAAGAATTTGAACGAATATACTTTTTTTATAAAGAGATTTATACGATTATTGTATGCAATTTAATTTTAAAATATTGCAAAAAATTGGTTACAATAAAATTGAAAATAAATAAATTAAGCAAAATGTATATTGTATTTCTATTTGTATTATATGAAAACATTTATAAATATATAATGAATTTAATATAATTTCAAACCCATAATTATAATTCACCAATGAAATTATCATATGTAAAATTGTTAATAATAATTTTAATTAAAATCACCAAAAATGATACAAAAATATTAAAAATTTTTAACATAGAATTTGTACTAATAAATTTTGTCAATTGAATAAAAAGTGCAGTTCTTCAGTATAAAACCCTTTATTTTACACCGTTTAAAGTAAATAGCAGTATTTATAGCAAATAAGCTCGCTGAAGCACTAATAATTATGGTGATTTTTTCGTTATCCATTAGCACTTTAACTGATAAAACTCAACTAGAGGAAATCAGTCAGCACACTAATTTACTTCAGGTGCTTATATGATTTGTAAAATTCAAAAAACTAATATATAAGTATATAATTCTTAAAATATAAAGGATCTTTAAAGTTATTTAATGCGCCGAAACAAAAGATGCTAACAGCTGGTTTCAACACATTGTAGCAAAACTCTTAAACTTCAAAATATTAAATAATTAAATATTTAAAGAAATTACTAACAAAAAGCAAATATATTTTTGAATTATTTTCATAAAATCATGAAATAACTTGATTACAGCGACGAGCCTGCTATTTGAAAAACCTATAATTGAAAATGGAGTATTTAATAAATAGAACTTGTTTTTAAAATTTTTTATTATAATGAAATGATTTTTTAAATTAAATTTAATTTTTTGTAGTGAATTAAATTATTTAAATATTATTAAGTACCTTGTTGTCGTTTTTGTTTGCTTTTAATAAAAAAATGTCAATCAATAAATTATAAAAAAATTAACAACTTAAATTTTATTTTAAATTAAAAAATATTTTTAAATTAAACCTTTTAATTCTTTTTATCAAATTTATCTAAAAAACCTCAAATATAATACAAGTTTTTTTTTAACTAAATTCAAATTTATCTAATATCTCAAATTATTAAGAACTAAAATGTTGTATAAACAAGTTTTTATAATGAAAAAACTCTGAAAAGGACCATTAAAAATAATTAATTTTGTTCTTGAAACTTATTTTTGTTAAAAGCATAAAATTTGTTCTTTTATCTAAAGGTTTGCATCCGGTTAAATGGGTCCAATTAAAACATTTAAAAAAAAATCGTAACTCTTAATATTATGACAAAAAATGTGTAAACAAAATAATGAGAAAAAAATAAAATTCCTAAACCGATTATTCTTAAGAACTTATCAAATATTTATTACGGTAGTCAACGTTACGTCTATTATTGTTTATTGGAAGAGTCCTAGAGTTGACGACGTAGACAACGACAATAACAAAAGTGATAGTGGAGATGGTGCGGGAATGAATTACATTTAAAAATAAAAAACTTAAAACTCCCCACGGGCCCAAATAAGCCTGTAAAAAAAATAATACTGATGATAAAATCAAATCATTATTTACTGAATCTTTTGAACCTAGAATTATACAATATATAAAAACTATACACTATAACAATCTAAATTTTATACATTATATAATAAAAAAATGACTCCAAATATTTGAAAATATATAAAATTTATTTAAAAACATATGTAAATATTTACAATTTCGACTCAGTATTAAGAATATTAATGAAAAATTTAATTAATAAAATAAAACAAAAAACTACAACTAAATAAATCATTCACAACGTCAACGTTTGAAGAGATGTTTGTTTTAATGAAATTTAAATAACAAAAATTACATAAAATTAATTATTAATAACATGGATCAAACAACTATAAATTAAGCAATCCAATTAACTTACATGGGCTCTACACCTTTTCGTCGACTTGCGGTTCCGTCAACGTTTTGAAGAGATGTTTGTTTTAATAAAATTTGAACATTTATTAAATAATAAAAATTACACAAAATTAATCATTAATAACATGGATCAAACAATTATACAATTAAGCAATCCAATTAACTTACATAGGCTCTACACCTATAGAGCCGAGAAAAAACCAACTCAACATTTATTTCTGTCCATATAAAATATTTTATTTGATAGAAATCCATGTATTTTAGATTATAAAAAATCAAACCAAGAAGTTTAAAGATATACAACTCTAATTTACATACAAAAATTTTGAATAAAAAAGTGACTTAATAAAAATTCAAATAGGTAAATATTTATCTTTGAAAAACAATAAATATAATAATCACTACTAGTCTAAAAAAATATAGTATAATTAATAATTTTTTAAAGTGAAATTTTAATAGTGAATATATTGCAACGTAATTTATTATTATTAAACTCGCTCAATGCTTTTAATAAAATTTCAAAAAAGGTAATATTTTTTATTCGACGCAAAATCTTAATAAAACGGCCTATTCACAATTCAAAAAAATGCGAGAAAAAAAATTAACATTTGCAGCTTTTAGGAGGAACTTTTATGAGAGTCGATTTATTAATAATAATTGAAAAAATTATTATATTATAAAGCAAATGCATCTTTAAACCCAATACAATTTAAAAAAAAGATAATTTTAACATTATTTATGCTATCTTTTTATTAACAGTACGACAAATTTATTTAAAAATTCAGCAACAGTTCAATTTTAATTATTGGTATTATTAAATTTTTTTGAAAATTCAAAGCTTTATACTGTAAATAAATTTATAAATAATTGAAATAAGTGATCTAAAACATCCTAATCAGCAAAAAATTAATTTATAAAAATTTAAATAAATCGTTATCTTTGATACACAAAAATTCCTATACGAATCTTACACAAAAATATTTTTATGAAAAATTAAAAATTATTTTAATTATAATACAAATAGATTACATATGAATCAAATTTATAGATTTATGAATAATTTCCTTTAAATTCCGCATATAACTTGAATAATGTTAAAACTCTGAAAAAGACAATTAAAAATAATTACTTTTTGTTCTTGAAACTTATTTTTGTACAATATTTATTAAATTAAAAAGTAAAGAATTAATGTGAAGGCTTTGCCTATCAATCACCTGATTAAGCACAATCAGTTGTTCTTTATCTAAAGATTTGCTTCCCATTAAATGGACTCAATTAAAAAAATTTAAAAAAATGTCTTAACTCTTATTATTATTTCAAAAAATGTGTAAACAAAATAATGAGAAAAAAATAAAATCTTTTAAACCGATTATTCTTGAGAACTTATCAAATATTTATTACGGTAGTCAACGTTTCGTCTAGATGTTGTTTATTGAAAGAGTGCAAGTCGACGACCAGGGATGGGCGGAAATTTATTTTCAAAAAACGGAAAACGGAAAAACGGAAATATTTTTTTTAACGGAAAACGTAAAACGGAAAAAAAGGGCCAAAAACAACGGAAAAACGGAAAACGGAAAACGGAAAAATTTTCAAATAAAATAAAAAAATTATTTTTTTTAAAAATAATTTATTTAATAAATATTTTTTGAAATATTAACAATATTTTTTTCTAAAAAATTTTGAAGGATGTCTTTTTTGTTCAGCGCTGAAATTTATTGGTAGCCAAATATTAGAATATTATGGTGAAGGAACAATTGTTTTTCTAAATTACTGGGCGACAATCGTGTTCTCAAATCGGTTAAGGCCAATTTAGCTGCTGAAAATAGGCGTTCTGACTCGGCCGAACTCGCAGGTGGAGAATGGAATTTTTTGGACAGTGTTTTCAGGTGCGGATATTTGCAAGTATTAATTGCATCATCCKAGAAAGCAGAAGAAGTTGAAAAAGATGTGTCGCGTGCGCGTGCAAGATAATCTTCAACCTCCTAAACATTCAAAAGTTATTGTTTTCTGTAAGAATTGACCGAAAGCGCTCGAATCTTTTCGTCTATTACTGGCGGACTGACTGGATGGCTCGAGCCTTGTCCAAATAGATCGTCAACCATTTCAGTACTTCTTTGCAAAAATCTTTCGTAAGGGTCGTTTTCGTCCAAAATTACTTGCTCGTTGGCAGACTAAACGCATCGTTGTACGCAAAACCAAGTCATTAGACCTGATTCTGATCCTCTGAGAAGGAATGGAGTGCGATGAGACTATCAATTTCCTGTATTAACCAGTCTTTCAACATTCCATGATGTGTGGCAGGGAAACACGTCATTTTGTAAAATGGATCCAAAAGAGTTGCCAAAACAAAATTTTTGTTTGACAAATAGTCTGTAAGCTTATACACATATATTTGATACAAATAATTTTTGGACAAACCACCGAGACGTGAGCGAATGCCATTGACGATTGTTTTTTGAATTGAAGAAAATTCTTTTACAACTGGTCGAAGCTCAAGATCCATTTCAATCATTTTGAAGAAAGGAATAGTGCCCGAAATTGAGCAGCTGCGTTTTTGAACTTGCATCGACGCTGTTTTGATTGGCTCCAAAATCTTGCTAAGATTCACCAAAATAAGCCATTCATTTGCTGTAAATGAAGGAAGGCTTATATCTTCGTAGGACATTAAGTTTATGGCGTCTTTATTAAAAATAAATCTGTTTATCATGTCCAAAAGAGAGTTCCACCTCACGTCCATTGCCTAAATCAATTTTTGTTAATAAGCTTTTCTACATTTCCAACCTTTATTAACACATTATTCGGCAGGTCGAGTAATGATTGAGCTTCGGATAGCTTTTCAGCCAAATTGCGACTTTTTCTGACCTTCCGTACAAATTTTTTGATTTTTTCAATTAGTTCAACATCAATTTGTTTGATTCCATCCTTTACCGCCTGTATTTAGGATTATTTTTGATAAGGCTCTATAAACTACCAGATGTAAGATGTGGGAAAAGCACCAAATAGATTCGCATCCTGCAATTCTTGCGGCCAAATCCATTGAAGAAGCACCATCTCGAACAATCAGGTGGACATTTTCGCGGCGTATGTCGTACTCAAGAAATGTTGAAGATATCAGATTCGCAATGTTTTGTCCTGTATGCGATCCGTGTATCGATTTCACGCCAAGAATCAAAAATTTGGGAAGCATTCTATTGTCAAGATAGTGTCCTTAGTTTAAAATGTATTTTTATATTTTCTTTGTATTTACCAGTTATCGACAACATTGAATGCTTATTATTTTTGTCGGACCAACAATCAGCGGTGATAGACAAACTTTCGGCAAATGCAACCTCTTTTTTCACACGCGCCATCATTTTTTCATACAAATCTGTCAGCACATTCCTTGTGAAATGTTGACGACTTCTATAATTACAAAATCTATAATTTTTTTAATGTTTAAAGTACTTTATTTTGTAAGATGGCGCAAGAATTGAAAGAAGTCTTCTAAACCCAACGCTTTCCACAAACGAAAATGGCATCAGATCGGTACAAATCAGCTGGGAAATCGTTTCATCAATCAGTTTTGTCATATCGCCCTCAGGGTCCCATTTTTCTGCTAAAAAAAAAGTCTCTAACAAAAGGCTTAAAAACATACTGAGTGATTTGTCTATTTTTGGTTGACAATCTTCCACTTCCAATCGAATTTTTTTGACAGAACCGGATGCTAATTGTTGTAGACAAGCTTGCTTTAACGATTGTTGTTGCTTGCGCACGTTTTCTGCAGCATCTGRTTTTGCTTTAAGAATTTTGTTCTCCTKTTCCTCGAATAATTTGTACTGATCTTTGTGGTYTGAACGAAGATGATTACGAAGCGAATTTGTCGATGTTGTTGATGTCATTTTGTAGGAATAATTGCAGAATTTGCAGGCTGCAAATCCACCAGTAAGAGCAAAATAGGCAGAAAATTTACTTTTCTTTGACATTTTTCTTAAATTAGTAAATTATGATGGTCTTCTACTCAAGTTTAAGATATATTAATTGATTAACGTTGTTAGGTTAATTTTTTATCACTCAAAAGGACAAAATATAGTGTGGCATTATGTCTTATTCAGCTTTTAAAATTGTTCACCAAATCCATTCTTAGGGGTGCATATTTTTTCCGTTTTTTCCATTAAAAAGGCCATTTTAACGGAAAACGGAAAACGGAAAAAAAGGGCCAAAAACAACGGAAAAACGGAAAACGGAAAACGGAATTCCGCCCATCCCTGTCGACGACGTCACATCTTTGAAAGACCAGACGGCGCGGGAATGAAAACAACAAATTACATTTAAAGATAAAAAGCATAAAATTTTCACGGCCCAAATACCCTAAATATGTTAAAAATTCGATAATAAAATCATATCATTATTTACTGAATCTATTCGAACCTAGAAATTTTATGAACTTGTTTATTTCTCAAAAATACAATATATAAAAACTGTAAATTATTACAATCTAAATTTTTATATATTATATAAAATAGAAAAACGGCCAAGTGAGATATCGCAATATCGAAAAGATTTTTAAAGACAATATAAATTAATTATAAAAATATGTTAAAAAACAACAAAAAATTTGAAATTTTTTTCGATTTAACAACCTTATGGCATATCTCCAACATTACTCTCAAAGTCCATCATGGACCGGGCATACTTTGAACTTTTATAAATTATATAATACAAAACTTATACTAAATTATTGATATTAAATAAATTTTATTTAATTATTTTAAATGCAAATACTTTTGAGCCTCTAGATTTATTAATGAAAATTTATTTTCTAAAAATCAACAAAATACAACCATGAATTGTTTAATTACTATTAAATGATAAACTTATAAGATAAATACTCATTTACAAAATTTCTTGATTCAATATAATAATAAAATTTAAAAAAAATTTTCAACTAATTCAATCATCACACCGACAACGTTTTGAAGAGATATTTACAATCCATGCAGACCCGTCTGCTGGTGTGCCTGACCCAATTAAGCATTAAATTTTAAACCATTTAAATACTTTTTTAAAAACATAAACCCAATATCTTTACCGAAATTATAAAATATAACAATAGCGATCCTATCTATCATCACGTTAACACGGCAATTGCTTAATTAAATAAGTTTGATCTGTTTTAATATGAATTATATATATAATAATTAATAATCAACAGAATTTTAAAATTATGTTTTTGAAGAAAATCATGTGAAATGCAATTTAAACGAAATGCCTTTATGACATAATATCCAAACCATTTCTAAACTAGCCCTGATTTAAACAAATTTTTTATTCAAATTAATTAAGTCTAAAAAAAATACAAAATCCAAAGTTAATTTAATTATCGCCCTTAATATCGCTGATTTAATGAAATTCGAATAATTATTTTAAAAATTATAAGCTAATGTTTACAACAAACCTGCTATTCCAAATCGTACTCTAAAGATGTTATATGTATAATTATAATATTCTAAAGCTAATAATACATTATATTATCTTTTAAAACCCTTTTTTTTATTCATATGGATTTTTACGAGCTTAATTTCATGTAACTTTTTTTATGTGGTTTTCGGCGCAAAATCAGCTCGATGGGAAGGTAAAATTGCATCATTTGCCCAAACTCGAACACAAAACCGCTATTATAGGTTTTAGGGGCTAAAAACGATAACAATCCAAAATTTATTAGGAAAAATTAAATTACAACTCCAGGCATTTTCGATGCCAAAACTGGTCCAGAATGGTTATGTATCTCAACAATGGCCAAACCAACAAAGAGCTTAAGACCAGCAGACATAAAACGATGGAGGCCTGCACTCGAAAATGGAGAGAAAATATTTAAAAAAATCAAAAGACGACGAATCAAATAAACACAGAAATTGTAATAAAATAAAAATAAAAAGAAAATAAATTTCATTAAAATGTTGATGTGCCACCAGTACGTTCGAGCACAATACTGTGTTTCCCAGCATGAGTAAAGCCTATTGATTGAACAACACTCAATTTAAATCATTGATTTAAATTTATAAATGCTAGAAAGTAAATTATAAATAACAGTTAATTTTTGATTATAATTTAAAAAAATAAATGTGTTCATAATAATCGTAAATGTCTGCACGCGTAAATTTAAATAAGCGCAATATGTGGCGTTTTGACAAAAAAAAACTAAACATTGACCATTTTATACTCTTTTATATATTAAATTTGCGTATTATATACTTTAATTTGAATTCACATTATTTATTTACAACTACATATCTTAAAATTTTTGAAAGTCCCTTGCTTATTATTTAGCGCAATTGTAATTTTCTTAATTCAATTATCATGAAATTGTCAGCACTCAGGGATTTAAAAAAGTGACGAAGATTCAGACGATAGATGTACAGCAACATTTATTTCATCGGTTAAAATAGTGTATAAATCATTTTGATGAAACCCAAAAAAGGTAAAAAAATAATTTATAACCGTAAAAAAATTTTAAAATAATTTTACATTAGTTAGCAAAAAAATATATATAAACACATCACTTAAACTGTGTCTAATTACATACGAATAAATTGATAAAAACAATAAACACTCAGATTTTTTAAAATTTTAAAATTGCGACTATCAGGTGCGACTTCAATTTCTTCCGAAGACCGAGTTAAGAATAAAATTTTTACACAAAAAAAGTTTGATTAATTTTTAAATTAAATTTCATTCTTATTTCCAGTTACAAAATTTTATAAATCGAATTTACCTATGAGAAGTTCAACGGAATAATTATACGAACTTATTTTTCTAAAGGAATAAACTACATTCAGAACCGCCAAACTGACCATAACAACTATGATTTTAACAGATAATAAAAGCTTGTGCTTGCAACAAAGAAAACTAAACGCCGAATACGAAAGACCGCACTTAATGTAATACGTTCTTTTGGAAAAAATACCAAAAGATGATTCACAAAAACGCCAAAAAATTAAAAAATATAGAAAAATTAATACAAAATAAACTTCTAAATGAATTTTCAAATGCTTTAAAATCAGGATATCGATTTAAGAATTCAAAGATATTAAAGGCTTTTAAGTTAAATTTATGATATGCTTAGCTAAAATAATGACTTAGAGCTGTAATTAATACTAACAAGGAAAAATTTATAAATAAAACCAATAGTTTAAAATTTACAAAAAATACTTAAAAAATATTTAACAAATTCTTATGATAACTTTAAATTAAATTTCGCAAAATATTTGAATTAATTATTTGCTATCAATTTGAAAGCAATTTTTTGCAATAATTTTTTTACAGAAAACGAAATCATAAAGTTTCAGATGTTTTATAATAAAATCGAAAAAACAAAATCAACAAATGGAATAAAAAGAGTAATGAAGCCATATTGGCAATCAAAACTACAATGAAAGCCCGGACTACTATGGCAGGAAAAGCAGGAAAAATCATGTCTTGGGGCATAAAATTAAAATTTTATAGTTTAAGAAGAAAAAATTATTATTTAAATGGAAAACATTTATGAGGTAATAAAATAAACTACCTATACTATGAAATTGCAAATATCAAATTCAAATTATTTCTTAATTCACTATATTATTCTTCGCGAATTATTACACAATAAAATTAAATCTTTTTTAGTTAACTTTTTTATAAAACAAGACGTCAAATCTATTTTCTTTTGTCCAACACCAAAAAAAAATTCATTCAATTTAACAAAATTAATAAGTTAAAATCTAAATAATTTTTTTTAACTTTTTTTCCTAACAACACAGTCTTTAACTCTGGTATTTTTTTATAATTTTTTCTAGGCTTTTTTTGGTGAAAAGAACAAAAGAGTTTTTTTAAGACCAGAGACCTGTCAGAATATTTTTTACGAAAAAGAGAATAAAACCACAGTTTTAAACAGGCCTGCGCACGGTTATGAATTGTCGTAACAGTAATCGCCCGTCCTCAAACACTCATAACTAGGGCCACAAATTATATGGACAAAAAATCTCGAAATATGGCCATAAAATATGGATGAAAAAAATCTTTGATTGAAAAAATTGAAATTCAAATTTTTTTATTTGTTATTTTATATTTATTAAAATGAATTTTATGTTTAAAATTTCCTAGTTTATTTTAATTTCAATAGTCTTATTGATCAGACGGCGATTATGCTTAGCCCTTACGTTTTTCCCTTCGGCTGTGGAAACGAACTAACAACAAACATTACAAAGCCTGCACTACTAATTTTGTGTCTTGGATTTTTTAGAGAGAAATTGCGTGATATTTGATTTTTTATAAAATTTTAATTAGTAATTTCAAATTGGAAATTATCCGGTATCAGGACGAATATCCGGGTATAAATTACTTTCAGTACCGGTAGGGTTTCAAGGGACACGTGGAACCGTTATTGCAGAAAAATTGCATGCCTTCAGGGATTTTCCTCCCGAATTTACCCCATTTTCTGTGTATTTTGGGGGTGGTTTTCAGATTTTTGAGAAGGAGATGTCTGACCGACTTGGCGCAATTATCTTTTTTTGTTCTTTTTAGAAAATCTTTACAGCACCTTAAATGTGGACATAAAATCGGAATAAAACGATTAACACTGTAGGGATCCGAACCTCGATCGGAGACCTTTCCGAAATCCGAAATTTTGACCAGCTCCTGATCAGGATACTGTCCTGCGTTTAAGTCTCACAGTTTGCGTACAGCGCCGTTTGAGTGTGACCATTTGAGTGTGCATCAAAAATAGGAATTTCAGTGTCAAGTTTTGAAACCATAGAATTGAAAGGAAGCACAAAAATTGAAGGCAAAAGATTAAAAGTGCAAATATAAAGCTGTTTTGGTTTCCCAAAAGTTCAATCCCACAAGTCGAAAGGTTGAAAATTCATTTAGTATATTTTTAAATTTGAATAACTTTAACTAGGCTCGGATAATTTAATCAATCGATCAAAAACTTCATATCATCAAAAATAAATCTTTATTTTGAAACTCAACTAATTTTTAATTATTAAAAACTAAAATTGATGACTATTCTAAAAACTTTAATGCTTACAAATTAGTGAAAGACAGCGAGCTCAGCTGATCCAACAAGAGCCGTGATAGTATTCCATTCGTCGTGGTCAAATAATGGGGCCCGTGCGGGCGTTAGAGTGTCGAGTCTTCGAACTTGAAACTCATGGCACGAAAATGTCATGACGATTGGCTACGATTGTAATCGGTTGGAGTCTCCAAAGGGTGCAAACTTTTTTGATCAAAAAATTATACGGGCCACCGAGACCAGACCGGTGCCTACTGATCGGCTTAACTAATTCAGATCTTCTTAAAACCATTCCGAAGTTCTAGTAGAGTTTTATGTGTTGTGATTTTATTTAAGATTTTTAGGTCTGATAAAAGATTGTTACAACAATATTCCAGGTTTCACGATGCTGATAATAGCGGCTCCTACTATTCGATGAATTTTAACCCACGGATTATATTATTTTGTTCTCAGCAAACTCACGAATTGCATGCCAATGGCTAAAATTTTGTGACAATGAGCAAAAGATGTTGGAAAAACTTTCATTAAAAAAACACTATCAACCTTTCTTTAAAAAAAAGCTTCAAACAAATTCTAATATAATCTTCCAAATAATTTTCATAATTTTATTCTTTGACTTTTTTGAAAATTTTTGTTTCCTAAAAACTGAGACAACAAACTCTCTCACCATTTTCAGAACTCTTTTTATGAAAATCAAAGAACAAACGACGTGCACCTGGCCGTTGTTTGCACATCCGTTCCGTCCGCCGCCGCCGATTGATTTTTGGCCTCGGGGCGGCGGACACTTTTCTCCGATTTCCCAAACTCATTACATTTCTTTTCCATTTCTGAATCAATTATTGAATTTAGGGTTTTTTTTAGGAAGGTTGATTTGAATTGACTCTTTTTGTATGAAATTACTGCAGAATAGCCCACATTATAAATGTAATAGCAATTTATTTTTACTTGAACCTGTGAAAAATCATATAAATTTTTAATAAAATAATTAAAATATCATTTCAAGTTGAGACGCGAATTTATGCGCCGAACAAAGTTTTACTACTTCCTGGGGCATGCCAATGGCGCTTGAATATTAGAATCAATTAATTAAATAAACAGAATTTAATAAGAAAAATTTTATTTTCTGATTGATATCAAATTCGAACGAGCGGCAACAACTGATACCATTAACTCTGTCAAGGCTCAAAAAAGTTCATTCATTAATCCCAATGTTAAACGGACAAATAAAACGTGTAAGACTGACTTCAATTTAATAAAATTTCTAATTTTAATATTTTTAGTGTTATAAAAAAGGTCAGCAATCTTTTTAGTAAACCCCTAAACTGCTTAGAGGTATTATCCTAAATTATCATTATCCAAACCCAATATTCATAATAAGGGAAAATGACAACCAAAGTGCATGGAGAATTTGTTGAATAATCCTAAATGAATAAATACACTCTAAGTTTAGTCTTATTTCTTCCATAAAAACATTGTTGATTTCAAACAAACGTTTAAAATTTAATATAAAATTAAATGAAAACAAATTATTATAATTTAAACTATTTGATCGATATTTCATAAATAATTTTTTTACTGAATTTAGCTGGACGAATTAGCAAAGTATAACTAACATTAAATTTACGACATTAATTAAATTTAATTTTAATAAAATATATATTAAAATACAGTATAATTATCTTCTTCTTTAATTGCAAAATAAAAATATTAATTAATTACAGAAAATAAATCGCTGGTGTACTAATATTGTTACCTAAATGGGTTTCAGTTAGATAATTCATATTAAGTTTCCAAATTAAAACATTAATCACAACATTATATAAATCCGAATTAAAAGAATATTCTTCTCTCGATTGCTACCTATAAATCGCACCAAAAATATTTATTTCAATAAAGCACCAAATTAATATTTGCTGTTTAAAGTTTTTCTCAATAAATAACAAATTATTATTTTTTTTAATAATCCAGTCTTAAAATGAAATCATTTATAAAAATAAACAAAATGTATACCCTAAATAATTCATTAAGAGGTTTAAGGTTAAAAGTTTATTAGTTTTTGTTAAATAAATTAATTTCGGTAATTTAAAAAAATTATTTTCAATTTATTCAAAACAATGTTCATAATACTATCAACAAAGTCACTCTGAACGCCGAATGCGAGCAATTAATATTTTGTTTTCCTCTGTGAGACCTAAAGCAATGGTTAAGCATAATTTACAACATCTTTAAACAAATTATTTATGTTTACTTAAAAGAATTTTTAATTATATGAAATACTAAACAAATTAATATAATTTAAAAATAGCTGTACAAAATATTGTATAATTAATTGACAACAAAATTAATAATGACTTAAACCAAAAAACACCATGATTTTGTAACTACAATTATAATATTCTACTAATGCCCGGGCATTCCCACTAAACAAATTGATTGAGCAATTTAAAATTTATGCATTATTCCTTTATAAAATTTCCACAAACTTAAAACTACATAATTTTGTTTTTCTATTTATTTTATATAAGAATATAGTAATGCGAAATATAATAAGTAATATCATTTAATATATATTTCATCAAGAGAATTTTCATACCAATTATTAAATATAACAAATAATTAATTTAAAAAATGCCAACTAAACAAATTGAAATTCTTTGAGCAATTTAAAATTTATGTATTAATCCTTTATAAAATTTCCACAAACTTAAACTACACAATTTTGTTGTTCTATT
Source organism: Globodera ellingtonae (assembly GCA_001723225.1). Classification (NCBI taxonomy): domain Eukaryota; kingdom Metazoa; phylum Nematoda; class Chromadorea; order Rhabditida; family Heteroderidae; genus Globodera; species Globodera ellingtonae. Next base: position 25,532 of record MEIZ01000399.1, on the reverse strand, counting down.
AACATATTTTATATAAAATATAGTAATGCGAAATATTAATGAGCAATAAATATAATAATTCATCAAGATTTTTATAACAATTATTGTAAATAACAAATAAAATAATTATATATTTTTTAAGTTTATAAAAAATTATATGGCATTGAAAAGCAAATTTACGTACTTAATAAAATCATAAAAATTCAAACTACTAAACATAGGACAAAAACTGTAAATTTATATTAACAAACTTAATAAAAATGCCCACATTTTTCAAATTTGGTGTAAATACATAACAATAACATACAAATTTTAAAAATTATTATCGGCGCTGCAGTTTGAACACGAAACCCGCCGTAATGCTCATATTTCTTAATAAAACTTAACAAACTGTTTATAATAATCGTAAAATAATTATTAAATAAACATCATTTAACTCAAAACTCTTATACGTGCACAAAAAAACTAAATCACTTTATTTTATTTCATTATTAGTATCCAAAAAACAATTTTGTTTACGAACAACGTTTTGAATTCATACAAATTTGGGTATTAGTCCGGTTAATCAAATGGTAAGAGAGGCAATTCTTGCAACAAAAGCTTCAACGACATCAAGAAGGCAAAGCTCACCGTTATAAAAATTAAAGCAACTGTCTGTCCGTGGAGGCAATCCGCAGTGCGAGATTAATCAAAATAGAAGAATAAAATAAAGCAAAAGAAAGAAATTATAATTAGATATAATAATCTCAAAGTATAAAATTATTTTAGCTATCTAAAAATCAGAATTAATTAGTTTAAAAAACATTTAATTATAAAAATAAATTTCATTTTCTAAAGAGAAGAAAACGTATAATAATTAATTGAATGCAAATATCGGAGTATTGGATAAATTTATTTATTTATAATTACCAAATATGATTCTAAAAAATTAAACTGAAATATATTTATTTGATTATAATTAAACATATAGTATAAATTTAAAAATTATGAAGTTAAAACACGCATGAACAAAAACCGCTTAATTAGTTAACATAGAAAGAAAATCTATTAAAAAAATAAAATATGCTTCTGTAATATTTCATTAAAATCTTAATGATTATTTTATAATAAAAGAATAATATTTTTAATACGGAAATCGAAATAGTGAATAATGTCTGTTCGTACTGCCCGTGAGAGACACAGGGACACTTTATTAAAAAAAAAAATTTTATCTTCAATAAAATACTAAAATAAAAAAATTGCAATATAAAACAACATCTGCTATGTTTTTTAATATAAAAATGGCTGTGCAATAGATTTAAAGCAAATATTTTATAGGAAGACTGATGCCCGACCTAAAAAGGAGCACACCAATAATTTTAAATAAATTTAAAAACATGTGAAAAACAAAAAGGACAATTTTTAAATCAACGATTTTTTAAGCCTCCACATCGTGAAAAATTAATGCGTATTAACGATGAAATCATTAAATTTTTAATTAAAAAATGGAGATTAAAAAAAACTTTAAAGATTCTAAAAACTGAACTATGTAAACAAAGTGCCAACTAACCAAATAACATTTAAGCAATTATTTCTTAAAATTTTATTTATTAATCTATATCATACTTTATCTACGAATCATAGTAATATGACCAAGAAATTTTTTTTATTAGGCAGCAGCTATTATAATAAAATTTCAAATATTCTTATAATAATTTAAATGTTAAAATCCTATTATTTATTTGAGTAAAAAGGAGCATTCTTAGCTAATATATGTAAACTAAATTGTTAAACATAATAGCATTTGCCGTCCAAAACATTTAAATTCAAATTAAATAAATTGACAAATTAATTTAACCCCATTGCCTTAAATGAAAATTATATATTCTATTTGATAAAATTAAAAAATAAATAAGAAGTTGGTTTGATCAGCATAAAAAATACGAGAAATGATTTTTGTTACATTACATTAATTAATTGTCCATATACATTTATGATGTATAAAATGTTGGTTTTTTTCTGAATATCTTTTTGTCCCCTGTAATTCGAAAGGAGCTGAGCTATGAACCAAAATACCAAATTTTGCTCTTATTTTAACCTGTTCTGTTTGAGACTCTATTTTTCTTTGACAATTTAAGATTAGCGGAAATTGTAGTTTTGGATAGCGAGTACATAAATGGGAGAAGCCTAATCTTTGACGTTCTCCTGCCTCCACGGAATTTGGCTTACCACCGCTTCGCCGTGGGGTATGAGACAACTCCAATAAAAATTAATATAGCAACAAAGTACTTTACAAAATTAAATTAGGTTTAAACGGTGTAAAAAATTTAAAATATAATTCAAAAACCCTCCACCAAAGAGGACAGCCCAGAAGTAAAGTGACGATTAAGCTAATCTAGAAAATATGTTAAAAACTTTGTTCCGTAGTAATTAATTTGCAATATCAAAAACAAAAATCTTTTTACCCAAAAAAATTAATTAGGTATGTATTGAAAAAAGTTCAAATGTAATAACTTAATTTTTAAAACTCAAATAAAAATTGGCAGCAAATAAATAACCTGCTTAAAATGGCATATAAAATATATATAATTTGACTAAGATAATTAAATCAAAAAAATTAAAAGTAGAGAAATGAAAAATAGAAATTGAAGAGAAGAACCAGATAATAAAGTAGAAGTTTAATTGATAAAAAAATAATTTCAATTTTTTAAAAAACAAGCAATAAATTAATAGATTAGCAAAACTCTATTATTAATGCTTGATTAATTTATTATAAATCAAAAATGTTATCTAAAAATACTTAAGGTAATATGAATATAGTGTAATAACAAATAAATTAAATATTCAAAATTTTAATTTGTTTGTCTTAAAGCAATTGCAAGTTATATTTATGCCATTTTAAACTTAAATGATAGACAATGAGATTAATAATTAATTGTATTTACAGCCCAAAACTTTAATGCAATAAATTTTATATATATTTATAAACTTTCTTATTTTGAGAAATATTTGATTATTCAACCTTTAATATGGATGCCGATAGAATGAGATTTGGAAAGGCACGATTTTATTATACAAATCTAATTTATATAAAAAATTATAAATTATAATTATTCAAACAATTTTTTAAATGATTTGGAAGATCCACACGCATCCAAATCAGCTTCACATAATAAACAGCCGCCGAAGCAAATTTTATGAATATTTGTGAAAAAAAGTTAAATTTTAATTTCATATTAAAAAGAGTGAGTTAAAAATATTGTCAAAAAACATTTAAGAGTCAACGATGCATTGGATTTTTCGGAAAAAGTTCCCGACCTCCAAGCTCCTGGAATCTATTATACGCGCCATCTTCTCTGCCTCTTCATGATCCTTTTACTTTGAGTTTCGAAGTGGCATAATATTTTTAATAATATGTTTTAATTGCCAAAATATTAGCCTTAAAATGCAAAAGAATTAAAAAGCTAAAATAAAGCAATGAATAAAGTTACTAATTATTAAAGCAAGAAATCCATAATTAAAAAAAAATTAAAAATCAAAACAAACCAATGAATTATTTGTCATATATATCTACTTTCAGTAACAAAAAGAATTAGAACAAACTTAATCTATAAAGTAGTGGTCGAGAATGGCTGAAGTTTCGTATTTTAATTATCACACTTTAACTCAAAACGTAATAATTTATTATTATTAAATACAAAATGAAGCAATTTAATGAGAATGATTTAGGTGATATATTTAATGATGTTTAAAGCAAAATCGGCAAAACGTACAAAAATCAAATCTAAACGTTTTCAAGAAACTGATAGTAAATTTAATCAACCATTTAATTCAAAACCCTTTATACGTGCATAAAATCTAATCAGTGAAATTACTAGTACTTTATAATTTTTTATTAAAGAATGCTTCTTTGGATCGTTCATTCGTTTTAAATCAAAATCGTTTCCATTGACAGAATTGGAAAAATAACAGCTAATTTTAGCTAACAAAAAAATAAACCTTATAATGATATGTAAAACAGAATTTGACAAATATGTTGACAATTCTAATTCTTTATTAGAAAAAAAGTTATACTATCATTAAGTAACTAAATCCAAATGCTAAAATTGATAAAACCTTTTATTAAAGTAAAATTAAAGCAAATGAAAAGCTGTGTGGGAACATCAAGATTAAAAATTTTCTTTGTCATTTCTGTTGATTTGTTGTTTTAATGTTAAATGAAAACAACGTACTAGCATTTTAATAAAAATTCAAATTAATTTTTACTTTTCTATACCACTAACGCATATTTTTAAATCCCAGATTTTTTAATTTTCAATAAATTTGCTTCACATTTAACCAATCATATTAATAAAACATTTTTTTTAATATAAAATTAATAATAATAAAAAAGTCCAATTTTATTTACCTATAAAGTAGTTTCCTTTGCAAGGTGATGAACGTAGGTAGATTTCAATTAAACATTTTTATTCTTATTTTTGCTACAGTATCCCTTGGTCGGACGAATATTTCGGAGAGCAATAAAGAGAGAGAGAGCAGGGTAGAAATACTAAGTAAGACAGAGAAAGTAGCAGACATTTAAAGGATGTGAGAGAGTGCAACAATGCGTTTAATGGGCCCGATTTGTGCACGCTCTTGCTCACGAAGGACTCATGCACGCACAATGCCTTGAAAATTATACATATTTTATACCGTATTTTCTCTATTAGTAACCCATGGGTTACTAATGTTCACCCCCCCCCCCTCCCCTCGAGCGGGGTTACAATTAGAGAGGGGTTTTGAAAATTTTTACATTAATTCGAATTTTTATATTATTTTTTTTGAACCAAAATAAATTTTTGAAGCGTGTGGAATTATGAATTTTGATCAAATAGTAAATATTGGATAGGAAGCGCGTTAGAGAATGGTCAAATCAAGAGCAAACGCTGATTTCATTGCGGTAGATTGGCTGTATTTGAAATAAAATGGAGTTACAAGTTCAGGGGATCAAAATAATAGCTTTTCGTTGTAATTTTGTGCTTTTTGCATAATTCTGAGGCGTATAATTTTTGCAAGATTTAATTTTTGAAAAAAAAGTTTGAATTCGAGAATTAAAAAAAAAATCTGAAAATCTATGGAAATGATTACTTTATGTATACCTAATCTATGTTCCCTTTCCTTGCTGAGCAGAGAAATTGGGACTGAAAAGATAACACGCATGCCCGCATGCAGACTGAAAGAGTGGGTGAGAGACAGAATGTTCTCTGTGTTAACAGAGAAAAAGAGTTCGTATTTGTATAAAATAACAAATATTCACTTTCCTTGTGATGTTAATATCCAATGATGGGCTCTTCTGCTGATAATTGTAAGAATGTTAACTCGTGGATGACCGACCCTTCCTTTATTGCCCGTCTGCTGCATTTTCATCAAACACCATCTTCACCAATATTTTGTCTAATAAGGTTAAGAGAGTAATTTGGCTGATTACAATGGCATCAACCACACCAAAATCCAAAGTTTTGTTCAACATTAATTTCCTAAAGGTATATGCCAACTATATATTTCCGAGCGGGCTTTGTCTGGTGACGACAACGTCCACTTCACAACGTCTGCGCGGCGAATGGCAGCAAATATCGACCTTGAGAATCCACGCCTTGATGGATTTTTTGGACTTTTGATCATAATAAGCTAATTATTTAGCAAATGATTGCCGAAATAAAAAGTTTGCCCAGCATCGTGGGCATGAAGAAGCCGACAGGTATTTAAAAAAGATTCAAATTATAAAGTAAAAATTATAAATTGCTTATTTTAAGTGCATTTGTCATTGTTCTGACGCATGGCAATGAAGGACTGTTTGGCATCGACGTGCAATCGATCGACGCAAACGCCTTTTGTGAAAAAATGGATTCCGTTCATTGCGAGGCCATAATCGGAAAACCCATTATCGTAATTTTAAAAAATTTTGAATTTAAATTTTTATTTTAGTTTATTATTTCCGCGGGTCAAGGACATTTGACTGGATCAGTAGTGAGAGGTCGATCACGCAAAATGCGCGAGAGCTCGCCTCGGAGGTCCAAGAGCTGAGGACAACCAGTGCTGTAAGTTTTTTAAATGTGTAAAAAGTTAAAAATAAAGATTTTTACATTAAATGTATTTGGTGATTTTAATTTTTTTTTTGCATTTTTAGCTAAATTATTTAGGTTTTTTACATTGAAAACAATTTATAATGCTTTAGAACTGTTGCCAAAAATGCTGATATCCTCAAGGCGTACTCCACCATTCCAACGTATGTCTCGTTTCGGGATTCCCGGGATTCTCGGTTTATACAATCGTTTTGCCAGATTTTTAGCACTTACGCGAAGGAGGAGGACATCTTGTCGATGTTCACGCGCGTCATCCGCATGGTAAATGGCATGGAGTCTAGGTACAACAATCGGGCGAGGCAACTGCCCGAAATCTCAACGACCCTAACCAAACGACTTTTTTTCTACTCCGGGGGGTATATTAAAAGAATTTGTAGGGTTGAAATGGGTTGGACGTTGTTTCGCCCTTTTTAATGATTTATTTTTTATCGTTTCTCTTAGCTAATATTATCCGATTTTTCATTTTTAATTTATTTTTTTGTTACATTAAATCATCAATTTTTCTGATACAGTATCTCTTTGACGAATAAAGAAATAAAGAAAGACCCTATTCCAATTTTGCTGCGTCCTAAATTGGGAATAAATGGGAACAGAGGGGTCGCATTCAGACTGAAAGACACGACAAACGCTGAACTTTTGATAATTTATTTAATAATAATTCAAAATTAAAAAATTCCAAAAGGTGTTTCAAATTTGTTGCGGTCAGCTCTTTTTTATGGCATTGTATATTAGAAACGAAGATAAATTTACAATAATTAAAATCCCGAATCTTTAGAGAATTTGAACGAGATCTGGAAAAATGTTGACAACAATCATTCTCGATCGCAATCCAGCACGGATTCAAAGGGGAAGAAACATTAGAAATCCTTTTTTCTATAATGAAAATTGTTGTTTACATTTTTTTATTGAATTTAACACGCTACTGGCCTTGATGGATCAGATAAAGTACAAAATTGTGATCAAAGTTGATCTGACAGCAACTGTAAAAAATAATTATAATTTTGGACAAAATCAGAATGAAAATTGCATTTTTCAGATTCTCTATATTTAATAAAGATTTAAATTTGTAGAAATAAAATGTTTGAGTTTGATTCTCCAAAAACAATTTAGAAACAAAAAAACTAAAACTCCAAAAAAATCGATCTAATTCTCAAATCGTAAATCTATTTGTTTTGGCTAAATCTTATTATTTAAAAAAATATTTGTTTTTATAATCTTTATAGCCATTTGTTATCATTAGAGCCCGGATTTATATGGACTAAAACGCGAAATATGGACTAAAAACCCCCCAAAATATGGACCAAAACCCCCAAAAAGTGCATGGAATAAAAAGGTGAGCGAACTGACGAAATTCGGGAAATTAAGGCCTAAAAACTTTCAAAATTTGTCAACCGTTATTAAGTTTCCTGTTTTGGAAATTATGTAAAAATATAAATTTTAAAAATTTCGGAAAATATCGATTTAGGGAGTGCCTGCCTATTGGTTTAAAAAATTTTTGAATTTTAAGGATCATTTTTCGTTTTTATTGAATTTTATTTAAGAATGGGGAAAAGTGCCTAATATTGAATTTTTTCAAATTTTGAAAAAACTGCTTAAAATCTTGAATCTTCAAGAATTTTTGATCAAAAGCACTAAAATATGGTATGAAAAAAATGGCGAAATATGGATTTATTCTCAAAAAAGCCAAAATATGGATTTATATGAGTCGCCCTAATTCTACAATTTTTCGAAATGAATGCTATTCTGGGCTTCTTTCATGATTCCCTATTCGCCAAAAAAACATGAAAATCCGGGCTCTAGTTATCATATTATATTATTTTGTTTTACTATGTATTTACGCTTACAGTATGAGCGGTCACTAATCATATTATCTACACCGACAATTTTTAGTGTTAAGATTTGCAACCAAAATTTTTGAAAATATGATAATTAAAGCTTTTTAGGAATAGGAGAGGTCCGTCCGGTGGTGCCGATAGGCACAACCGGGAAAATCTTTTTGAAGTTTATAACAATGTTTGTTAAGAATATTGAAGTAAAATTTAGAAAGAAGTGAAAAATTAATTCAAAAATTCATTTGCTCGCATCTTAATTTGCAATCAAATGGTATTTTTAAAGCGCTCCGAGAATTTTCATTGGTGATTATGTGATGATCACATAGTAAAATGGCTGAGATTCTGGATAAAAATTATAAAATAAAAAAAACTTTTTTTTAAATTTAACTAAAATTTTGCATTCTAATGCAATTACTTTGGAAGACTGCGGAACAAGCCGAAATTGCACTTGAAAATGTCATTTCAAATCTTTTGGCAATTTTTCGGACGGATTTGGCTCTAAATAAAACTAGAAAAAAAAGATTTATTTATAAAAAATTTTATTGAAAATTTCTTTTAATAAAAACAGGATATTCATATTCTCTTAAACAAATTAAATTGGAATTTAAAGCGGGTTAATTTTTTTTAATATTAATGATGGAATCTACCACGGTCGTTCCGGGTCGAGAAAATATCTGGCAAGGTTTCGGATTGGGTAGACCCAAAATACCTCGGCTCGGGTCGAGAAAAAAGCCGGGACCAGCCGTCGAAAACAGCCTCCTTTTTTTGAGGATTCTGAACACAAATGTACTCAGTTTCGTACAACAAAACAACAATGTCATGACAAATTCCGATCTCGATCAATTACGAAAATCCACTTCGACCGGCTCGGGACCTGAGCCGTAATACCGACAAATTCCTATCCCATTCGATCCATAAGATTTTTTTCCTAAATCTGGTGGGATTTTCAAAATTGAGAAGAATTCTTTAAGTGCCCGACTACCGTAGTGAAAATTTTAAACTTTTATGTTTTTATTATGAGATTAGCACTCAAAATTTTTAAAAAAATGTGTTTTTTTGTGTTCGGGCCTTAAAATAGGGTCATTTGTTAGAAAAAGGAATCAATCCAGAGGGAGCTCCCGATCCCGTCCAGTTTCCCATCAAAACAATAAGCAAATACAACAATGTCCTCTCATAGTGTTCCATATTCAAGAAGTTGAAGCTGTAACAGCACCTCTTGGCATGTTTCCGTAACAGTTTATGAGTCAGTACATTGGCAAGACAATGTTTTGCTACATTGGCTTCATGCTAAATGATCGTATTCGTCGTTGATGTTGCAGCAATGGCGACGGTCTGTGCTCGTTTGTGCTGCTGACACTGGCATTGGCACGCTTCAAACAGCCGGGCGGCACAAATAGCAATGAACAGAAAATGGCACAACAGCAGGCGTCAAATGCCGTGCAGGTCGATGCCACGTTTGAAATGAGGCCCAAACCGAACTTAAGCACTAATATATACAATCAGCCTTGACGCTTCGACGCCTAACAAAACCGTGAGAAAAGATTTCCCGAAAATGTTACAGAATCGCTAGCCTATTTAAGTTTAATTTAATAATTATGTGGAAAACAAATGTTCAAAAAATTGGCGGAACCTTTGAAGAACATTTGCGGCAAATTACGCCATTTCACCATCACACAAGACACCGACTTGCAGTTCACTAAAAACAAAACTTTTGTGGCGATGTCTAGTTTTAGCAGTTTGAACTGGCGCCAAGTATTCGTTTTAAAATTTAAATTATACCGTAGTTGAATAATACCATTCGGTGCTTTTTATACATTTTTAAAATGTTGATGTCCAACGGCAGTTCATCCATGTAAATGCCTGTTCTGGCTAAAAAAGCGGCCAACAGAGTCGCAATGCTGGCCCGCTTTTTTCATACTTTTGAAAAACTTGTTGCATAAAAAATTCTGATGTTTCAAACTTGTCTGTTGCAAAAACGTAAAATGTTGTACGGCATCGACCTTTGAGGAAGAAAAATCGTTTTGTGAGAATTGGTAGACTTTTTGTTGGATGGAAGAAATCCATTTCTGTGCGTCAGCACCCCGGTTCCCTTCCAAAAACTACTAATAAAAAAAATTGCTATAATTTTTCAATTTCCGAACTTAAAATAAAAATTTTTTAAAATGAGTCGAGAAATTTCTCGGTTTTTTGGGTCAAGATCTCGAGTCTCGGGGTCATTACTCGGTCGCGAGTCTCGGTGCATTGAAAACCTTGGAAAATAAGGGGTTTAAAAAAGTTTTCAGTCATGGATCTCGGTTCCGAATCCTTAATCTCGATTCTCACCTAAAATTTAAGTCTCGATTCCAGTGCATAAATTTTTATTAATTGAATTTACAATTACAAAAATTACTTAAAAAATTAATGAAAAACCGGTACTGTCCAACCCTAAAGAACTTATTTGCAAAATAAATCTTTGTAAAAGAGCCAATGCAAAGTGAGAAATTAAAAACTGCAATTAATGACTACACTTTCATTTATACATGGTATCAATATTCGAAAAACATTTTCATTTGTTTCTAAACTTTTTGCCAAGGTTTGGTTCTTTAAATTAGAGTTGGCCGGGACCGGGATCCCGACCGGGACCGGGCGTGAAATTCCCGGTTTTTGGGATAGCCCCTTTTGTTGTGCTACATTCGTAATTTTTGACCAAGTTTCTTAACAAATCTTGTTACGTTTTTTAAAAAAATTTCCCCCGACGGCGCCTATCGGAACCGCCGGACCCTTTGCCACTTCTAAAAAGCTTTAAAAAATTACAGTATTTTAAAATTTCGTGCAAATTTCTTAACAAATTAAAGTCAAAAATTCAAAATTTTCTCCGGCGGCGCCTATCGGCACCGCCGACCCCCCCCCCCCAGAATTAAACAGAATTCTCAAATATTGCTGATGATGCAATCGATATTGAAGACAATGAGGAAGATGATTTTGAATTTAAAAAAAATTTGTTTCACCTTTAACGACTAACAAATTTTTTTATTGCCAGTCCCGGTTTTTCCCGGTCCCGGTTCAAAATGCTGGTCCCGGTCCCGATCCCGGCTTTCACGGTCCCGGTCAATCCCGGTCCCGATTTTTCCCAAAATCCCGGTCCCGGCCAACTCTACTTTAAATCATTGGTTTTCCCAAATGTCTCAATTTTTAAACATAATTAAGCAATTCTTTCTCACGGCATTTACGCAACCATACATTCCTCAAGCCGAGATTTGGCCGCTTTTCACCGCACTTTTTGGATGGAATTTCCCTGTTGGCATTTCTTTTTCCCTGTCTTTTTTTTTGAAATTTTCACACGTTTCAATTTTTAAGGTTAAAAAAATTCCATCGCCACTAAAGAACTTCACTTCGACGGCTCTTAAGATCCAAAATTCCCGTTAAGAAATTGACCCTGAGTGTTTAAATTGCTTAATTTTTTAACAATTTTGGCGAAATGTCTGACAAGCCTTCATCTCTGCACGGAATTTGTGGATTTGCTGAACACCGGGCTGACCAACGCCGCCTTCAAGCAGATCACCATCGTCTGTCTGTTTATCTCCGGCACTCTGACTATGCGTCTGCTGTTGCTCGCCCGTTTCCGTCCCGCTGTTCTCCACGTGCCGGAACTATCGCGCGCATTAATTGTATATTTATGCTTTCATTGTGCCGGTGCCATTCTATCCTTGCCGCACAATGTTTATGTGGTCATCATGTTCTATTATGGCACAAACGCTTGGGTAAAGTTTGTTATGAACAGAAAAAATTCTTGTCACGAGATTCTCGAGTTTCCCAATTCAGTACACACCCGGTACGGTCTACAGCATTTTCTGGTCGGGCCAATGGCTGATGACGTACACAGCAATCTCACCGCTGGCTGTCCTGTTTCTTACCATGGAACGATGTTTTATGATCAAATTGGCGACAAATCCGGCAAAACGGGAACGCATTGAGCGATGGATGTGCTGGGCCAAATAAATAAATTGTATTAAATTTATAATAAAACAAAAGTGCAATACAATAAATTTGTTTAATATTTTGAAGGCTTATTAAAACAAGAAATATCGCAAAAAAAAACTATTAAAATAATCGTATAACAAATAATAAATATACGACATTTTAATAACAATATAAATGTTTGATCGTGAAAAATATTTGCAAGATAAAGTATGAAATTCAAATAAATATTAAGGTTTTTCATGGAAAAGAGATGCGTTTATTTTCGCGCTTAACCTTAAACAAAATAAATGAAAGAAACATACTTTCCACTATGGATGCTCGGGAATTGAAATTTACCGAGAATCGAGAACCGAGACCGGGAAATGACACCGAGAACCGAGACCGAGAAATGACACCGAGACTCGAGACCGAGACCCAAAAAAACCGAGAAATTTCTCGACTCTGCAACCGAGAATCGAGAAATTTCAATTTTTTTTCGAAATTCACTAAAAAAATATTAATTTTAAGCTCCAAAAATTTTCAATAAATAATTTACACTCAGGGGTGCCACTGTCCTTGGTACTGATTTCGGCGTACTGATTCTGTACTATTTTTAGGATAATTCGTAATTTTTGGACCAAATTATCTTTAGCCGCATTCATAAAATTTTGGTTGCAAATCTGTTAACAATTGAGTAGAAAATTCAAAATTTTGCCAGCAAATCTTACCAACCAATTTGCGGCAAATTTCGAATTTAATTTTTATTTCTGGAACGCTTTTTGCCCCCATTCCATCGGAACCGCCGGAGAAAAAGAATTTTTTAAAAAAAGTTCAATTTAGGAGTGATGCATTTTTTACGAAATTTTCGAAAAATACAATTTTTTTTGCAAATTCTGCTTTATTTAGGGGGGGGGGGTCGGCGGTGCCGATAGGCGTCGTCGAGAAAATTTCGAATTTTTAACTCAATTTGTTAAGATTTGCAGCCAAAATTTTAAAAATGCGGTGATTTTTCAAGCATTTTAGGAAAGGAAGGAGGGGTCGGGTGGCTCCGATAGGTGCCGCCGGGTAAAAATTAAAGTTTTAGTGAATTCAATTAGGAAAATGTGCTTAAAGTGCAAAAAACCCATCATTTTCATAAGATTTTGTTAGAATCAATAAAAAGGAGTAATTATTAAATTAAAAGAATAAAATTGATTTTAAGAAAGGGAATAGAACTCAAGATTAATAAATTACCGGTCAGAATTTAACCACTGAGCCAAACGACAACTGAGTCGTAAGGGTTTGCAAAGATATATCATTAAAGATTTTTTTAAATTGATTTGTCATTATGCATTTTTTAAATCTTCTTCAAGCTCAGATGTAACACCAAAATCTTTAAATATTAAAATTATTAAACTGTCAAATTTTAATATAAATAAAATTAAAATTCTACATAAAGATTTTTGACAAAAAAAGGATTAATGACAAAAAACTTAATTTTAAACATTTTTAAATAGCAAGTATAGTTATAAAATCTCTTTATTGCTTTTACATCCCCATCAAAATAAAGGATTGTGTATTAAAATTAGAGATCGGACCGATCGTGATTCTCGATCGAAATCTCGATCAAACAATTTTTACCGAGATTTTTGGAGATTTTTTCGAGATTTTTCGAGATACGAGATTTATTGAGATTCTCGATCGAAATCTCGATCGGTCCTCAAGTCCGATCTCTAATTAAAACGGGTGATTTGTTTAAGAGAAAAAAAATCGTAAAAAATATATTAAAATAATTTTGTTATTATGACGAGGGCAAACGCGCGATGTCCAACAAAAAGCTCCCCAAATCCGTTTGAATGAACGTATTTATTGATTTTGCACCTTTTTGGTGTCCAATTTGAAGCCCCACAGACCGCCCGCCCGCCGGTTGCCAATGGGAACAAAACCAAACAAAAAATGCTGAACAAACATTTAAGAATATTTTTTAAATATTTGACAGAGTTTTTAATATTGAGAAAATGTTTTTATTTTTTTAGAAGAACGATTAGTCCTAGGGTATGAAAACCAGACATACTCAAAATAATCTGGGGGGGGGGGNTCCAAGCTGTACTTCAAATGGAACGGGAAGTCCAAATGGTTTCAGATTTTTTTACGGTGTGATGATTGTCCCCACTTCCACTTCAAAGCATCCAAAAGATGAATAGGAAAAGTCTAATGCCTGCCCCCAACCCAATTTTACAAAAATGTCCGACGACCACCAAAATTTTATTGTTCGGTGAAATCAAATCGTTTAGCTGAAAGCGAAGAAAAGCAACCGGTTGTTTCGCCGCCCAAAGAGAGAGTAGAAAAGAAAGAAACGAAAGAAGAAGAGAAAGGACATAGAATAAGAGAGAATAGAAAAGAGAGATAGAGAATATGAAGTGCGAACGCGCGTCAGTGACAATGATGAGGTGACAAAAAAGTGATCCGAGTGATTGCGGACAGAAAGCCGGTCCCGGCAGACATTCCAACTGAATTTTATACTCCGGGGCACAAATTTGCCAAATTTTCGGACAGATTTATTAATTCAGCAGAACCCAAATACAAAATCAATTTGAATGTTTCAATCAACAACAAATTATAATGAATGTTTTGATCAACAATGTGAAAACCATTACAATTTAATATGATCAACTTTGTGGGTGGCCACTTCTTTCAATATTCGACCAAATGAAAGTTGAAGAACATTTTTTCGCGCAGAATTTTTGATAAATCTTTTTTGTGTCGCCGTGAAAATTTTTGTTAAAATTTTAACATTTTTAATTAGTGACAAGAATTGTCTCACTTTTTTTGTCGCTTTTTGAATCTATCAAAAAAATAAGTTGCAAATAATGAAAGGGAAAAGTGCCAATTATGCCTGTTAACGCTACGCTTCACGAGCTCTGTAAGCTCCACATTTTTGGCATACTGCCAATTTTTAATGTAAAATTAAGCAAATCCAAATTTAATTTCAAGCATTTATCATTTAAAAGTGCAACAAATGGTTAAACAAATGCCCTTATTTTATTGTTTCACTGCTCCGCCGACTTGTTAGAAAACTCCTTTTTGCTGATTTTGCCGTCCCCGTCGGCGTCAACCTTTTTGGCTTCAGACAGTACGCCATGCTTTGCCTCATCAAAGGTCAGCCGTCCATTTTGGTCAGTGTCCATTTGGTCAAATTCCTTTTTGGACAGCTTGAAAAAGTGGCCCTCCGTGGCCGCCTTCTCAACGTCCGCAACGGAAAGTCCATCTTTTTGCGCACTGAACAGCTCCACGACCTTTTGAGCACTCAAAACATTCGTCAAAAAATGTTGGAACTCTTCAAGGCTCACATCGCCGTCATTGTCAGTGTCCAGTAACTTAATTTTTAGATAATTTTAAATATTTTTATTTTAAGAAAAAACTAACTTCAAATGATTTTGCTTCAGCATTCAGTGTTGAGTTGTCAACCAAGTAAGCGTTTAAACGTTTAGGCCCTGTCTAAATGGTTTTGTTTAGTTGTACGAGCCCGTGCTTCTATTTTTCAACACTATCCAAAGGAACCTTATATTTAGATGATGGCTATTAAAATTTGATAAATTAGTGATTAACTCAAAATTTCTGGGGGAGGGGGGGG
>MEIZ01000398.1:37227-49375 GCA_001723225.1 Globodera ellingtonae | reverse complement strand
GAATGCCAATGATTGTTCCAAATCCTTTTCGGGTGATCACACCCGAACCTAAATTATATTTCTGATTACCAATAATCACTGAGCAACGTCCTGTCAAAATGAGCATTTTTAGCGATTTTACATCATTTTTGCGCACAATTTTCAAACTTTTTTGTGGAAAAAGGGAGGGGGGTCCGGCGGTGCCGATAGGCGCCACCGGAAAATTTTTTGAATTTTTGACTTAATTTGTTAAACAGATTTGCAACCAGAATTGGAAGGAATGTGATTCTTTTTTGCATTAGAAAACTCCCGTACTTTTAAAAACCACAAAATGAGGCTCAAACTCAAATTTGGGAGCCCTGGTTAAGAGATTTGTAACTTAAATTTTAAAAACAGTCATTTTTTGAAACTTTTTATTAATGAAATAGGTACGGGAAAACCGATAACCGAACCGAAGCTTTCGGTTTCATACCGACTGAACCTCGGTTAACCGAAACCGAACCGAAATTTGCGGTTTTCCGGATCTCTAGATGATTTTAAATTATTTATATCTTTTTGTTTTGCCATTTTATTCGCATTTTGTTTTGTTTATTATTTGTTTAAAAAAAGTTAGCGACAAACGAAGGCCAAAATGCACGACAATTCACAACAAATTTCTTTGTGCGTTTTACCTGCCGTACTTTTTTTTCGTAGGTTATACAATCGTCCCCCTCGGGGGTGATGCTTTTAATCGACAAAAATAAAAATAAACTGAAAACAAAACGAATTGCCAACTTTTAAATAAAATCCATCGATCGTATATCTTTCCAAAGAAAAAAGAGGGCTTCCTGATCAGAATTTGTAGTCAAAGTCCGGCCCAAAGCCAAACGCTCCCCGCCACGGCTGTTGTTCCAACTCAGCGCGAAGTGCCTTCTGAACAAATGCTTCGAGATTTGCAATTGACAGATAAAGAAAAAATAAATGATCAAACAAACGAAAGCCTTCAACAACAAAACATAAATTCCCTCGTTTTCCAGTTTCTAACTCACATCGGCAATGTTGATTTGGAAATTGGGTCCAAAATTCGCTTCAATTTTGGTGTCAGGATTGTACAACGAAATGCACGGAAACAAATCGGCTGCATAATCGACAAGAAAACCGTCAGTGTCTGCAAAAACAAAAAGATTTTTTTGGAACTTTTGAATTCGATGTCCGGGGGCTATTCTTTCTCACCCAAACGCTTTCCGTTTTTTGTGTAAATAATTTGGCGAGTTGCCAAATTGACGCCGCAGCCGACGACGTCGCCGTCCCCAAATTTGGGCTTTCCAGTGATGTAAGGACGCCCCTTGTAGTGGAAACATCCGTCGACCTCGTGACCCCAAAGATTGCCRAATGTTTCGTATCCGTAAGGTCCAACCAATTCGTCCAATGGCATTTGTTTGGTCGCAAGTCCGATGGAAATATGGCTAAATATAATAATAATATTTTAAAGCTCAGCAAATGTTTTAAAATATTTATAAATTACCCTTTTGCTTGCMCTAGGATTTTCACTTCGAAGTAAGGATTTTCCGCCATTGGCTTTTCAGCGCGGACCGAGACCCACCCTGAAAAGTGAAATTAATTCAAAAATTGTCCAACTCTTTTTACACAAATAATCATCAAATCATTTTAACAAAATAATGCTTACCCCAATTAGTCTTTCCATTACGTTGGACGACAAATCGATCGGGCCCAATGAGCGCGAGTTTGTAGTGACATGCCGCGGAATCCCATCGATTCTGTTTGAAAGGAAATGGAAAATGTTGGCATTTCTGTAACGGGGGGGGGGGAAGGGGGGCGATAACATTTTAATGCAAAACCATGGGGGGGACCCTTTTGGCCAAAATATTTTTTTCTAAAAATTTGGACCTCAAAATGTTCCTTCTGTTTTCGGACGAGCGCAATACAATTTTTGGCGATTGACCGGCACAGCAAAAGCATTCGGCGGCCATGCTGAAAGGGCAACGCCGAAATTACCTGAAATCGGACAATATTTACAAGAAAAAACATTTAAAAATTAAGAAATTTTGTGAAAAAAATGATTTTTTTTTCCATCCATTTTTGGATTGGGTATGGTGGCGCTTAAAAACGGCACACCTCACCCTTCAATTCCAACGGTAAACGCCGACGTCGTTGAATTGAAAGTTTGCCATAACAACAATTGAATGATTTTGTATCTCTTTAATGAAAATATTTAAAATTTTTAATGGTTTTAAAACATTAATTCGGATTATACATACCAAGGTTGCCAAGAAAAATTTCCTGACATCAAGGTTCAAAATTCTTGGAACAGCAAAACACTGGTAGGATGTGATCCGAGTGGTGAGCAGGGTGCCTTTAAATAGAAGACAAACATGGGAGAGGCCAAGCCGAGGGTCATTTCTCTTTAGAGATAAGCATTTGAGGCCGGAGTCCCGAAAAGGCAAAGCGAGTTATTTACAAAAATGGCAATAATATTATTTCTTATCGGGTGAGAAATATTTTTGAGGTCAGATTTAGGGGAGACAAACATCGTTGGGGAAGTCCAAAGAGCAACGAACACTCCACATTTCGTATACTCACCACTTACGGACGGGTACGGAAGCTATGGCAAATTTGAGGTCACGCGGTTGGGGGATGTTGTTGCCACAGCTTTGGACGTCCTTACACCGATGGAGTCTTAGTTTGGCGTCGGCGACGTCATCGGATGCGGCGTCAATTTGGCAACTCGTCAAATATTCTGGCGGCAGAATTGAAGTGAATTTTGGCCCGAAAATTCAAATTCAACATTGCCGATGGCATTTTGAAAAGGAGGGGATTTATGGGGTTTTGCTGTTGAGGGTTGCCGTCGTTTTATGATTTATTTTTCTTTGTTGATCAAACATTTTAACGGTTACTGTTATTACAGTACGAATAAATTATAAATTTTGGAATTAATATATTTCACTGAAACATTTTTTTCCTTATTAGCCTTATGATAATCGCATATATCTAAAAATGGGAAAATTCCATAAAAAGATCTTCCAGGGTCCTTTTCCGTTGCCATTTCTTGGCAATTTGCTCCAAATCCATCGCTATGGCAATGTCGAGGACGTTTTCCTGCAGTGGCGTCGTCACTTCGGGCCCATGTACACCTTTTGGATGGGCCAAATTCCGGTGGTCTGCGTGGCGGAATATGCCAAAATTGTGGACACTTTCGTGCGGGACGGGGAGATGTACGCAGAACGATACACAATGCCATTTGAACACGTCTTCAGAGGCATGGCAAAATTGGGAATTAAGTATGAACAACCAAATAATGGAAATTGATTAAGAATTAAATTAGGCTTAGCGGCGTTTTGCTCCTGAAAGACTTCGGGCTGGACAAAAATCTGATGCAGGAACGGGTGAGGAGAATGGTTGAACTGCTACAACTTGAGCTGGGTTTAGATCATGCTCGAGTTGGGCGTAATGTTTTGGAAGATTGACGCCAAATCTGGCAGCATTGATGAGGTGAATGTGCCGGAACTGATCGATGTTGCCGTCGGGTCGATCATCGAATTTGATGTTCGGGTACCGCTTTGAAGGGGTAATCAAAAAAATAGTTTTGTTTTTATAAATTGACAGCTTTTTGCAGGGGAAAGACGCGCGAGTTTTGGGACATTAAACAGTCAATGGACGAACTCCGCAGCTTTGGCAGTCCGATCACAATGATTTGGCTGTGTTACCCCCACCTACTCGGTCGTGTGCCCCCATTCTCTGCCGTTGCCGGGCAGATAAAGCGACGAATGAAAAAATTGTTCGGACTTTCGGTACCGCAAAATAATTCCCTTTTATGTAAATGCTTTTCTATTCCACGAATCACGGAGCATCAACGAGAGCTCGACAAATATTAGCCTCCCCGTTTTTATTGATTATTCAGTTTGTTCCAATGCACTAACATGTGCCTTAACCTGTGGATCGGGCAATTTTTGTTAGGAAACGACGGCAAAAGTTCTCGCCTGGGGCATTGCGCAACTATTGAGTGATGCACGAGAGTCTCGGGAAATTTTGGGTCTCGTGCATCGCTATTGAATAATGAAAATTGCTTGAATAAATTATATGCCTAGCTGGACACCGATCGGCTTGTGTCGGTGGCGGACAGACCAAACCTTCCCTACACAAAACGCGGTGATAAATGTGAGCAAATAAAAAACTGTCATTCGTTTGGTCGCAAGTCCAATTGCACAGCAAATAAAGTTCAAATTTGGTCGAATGGAGGTCGGATTCATATTCTTCGCCACCGAAAACCCCTTTAAAACTCCTTTTTCCAGACTTCTACAATGCTTTTATCGACAAAGGAGAAAACCGGGTACCCAAACCGGCGGTTTAAGCCCCCTAATTATTGGACTTTTTTGGTTTATTTTGAATGCTTACTAATTTTTATATCATCGAATGCAAGTGGTAGCTCAGCGGTTAATTATATGTTTAACTTATTCATCTGAGTTTCTACTTTCCATTTTATTAAGTTAGGGGAAGCGTCCAAATTGAACATGGAAGGGCGGAGGAATCTTTTGAAAAAAGCGGAAACATTTTTTTAACGGAAAAACGAAAAATTTTAAGTGAATTTAAAAACCGATGATAAGCAAAACCTCTTGTTTAATTGGGTTTTGGAACTTTCATAATCTGCAGTTTTACTCCCAATCTTGGGGGGGGGGGAAGATGGTTTTTACAGAAAAACCCAAAAAATACTGCCAAATTTGAAAACAAAATGAATTGTAAAATGATTTGATCGACAAAGGAAAAAAATGATAAAACGACCGTAACCTCAACGACAAACACACAAATCTTTTCGTTTTTCAGTTTCTAAATGCCATCGGCAAAGTTGAATTGGAAATTGGGGCCAAATTCGCTTCAATTTTGGTGCCAGGGTTTAACAACGAAACACATGGAACAAATCGACGGCAAAAGACACAAATAAATTGGCGGTGTCTGCAAAAACAAAAAAAATTTTTTTTGAATTTTTGAATTCGCACCCGGGGGCTTTTGAAGCGTGGTTTTGAGTGCTTTCGAGTCTGGGTCCTAAGATCCATATTTTCCAAAAAAAACTGTAGCAAAAAACCCCCCAAATTTTTTACTTAAAATTGCCTTTTAAATTTTTTTTTCTCACTCAATTGTTCCTCCATTTTTTGTGTAAATAATTTGGCTGGTTGCCAAATTGACGCCGCAGCCGACGACGTCGCCGACGCCAGAGATTTTTTAAACGCAACCGAAGTTTTTTTCAAAAAGTTTCTATTCTGCGACATCTCATACACCACGCCGATGCCACCAACGCCAAAGTTTTTTGAACCGGTTCAAATTAAGCAAATGCCTTTTTTCTGTCTCCTCGCGCAAATTTGTTGAGATTTTTAAAAAATTTGAATTTGTGTAAACAGAACCGAAAAGCACCTTGCTTCCTTATCTTTTCATATTTTTATGGCATTTTTTTGATTTAATGATTTTTGAAGATTTTTACTCGGCGCCGTCCATGGACGCCAAAAAAGGAAAAAAAAAGCGAATTAGTTCATTTGTGCAAATCATAACGCCAAAACCATTTAAACAAATTAACAGACAACTCTAATGACGCGGCAGACAGAGTGATGTTAGACATCCTATCCCAGCAATTGAATTTTACTAAATTTTTGAGGCCATGTAACACTGCTCAGAGTGTGTATTTCGTGACCAAATTTTGCAGACTTGCTTTTAGCATCCCCAGCTTACTCTAACCGAAAGTTGGCGGAGTTTGGAGAATTTTGAAAAAAAAATATTTTGAAAAAAATCATAATTTCATGAAATTTTCATTTTTGACGAATTTTAATGGGCCAAAATGAGTGTTTTTTGACCTTTAATTATTTCGTGCATTTTCAAGGCGCGGTTTTGCGCTGATTCCTTTCGCTTTCGCCGTTTTTCCGCTCCTAACTCTGCCCAAACCTTTCTTTTTTCATCCATTTGGGCTAAAATTTACATTTTTATTTTTCAAATTGGAATTAAAAATTTTTGTAACCCGGTATCAATTTAATTTATGTTCCAGTATTATAGCCAATTTAGTTGGCAATTTCTGTGCAAAAAATCAGGAAAATCTGCACATTTAAAAAAAATTCCCCACATACGAAGTGCGCCCAACTCGATTTTCAGTGTAACTTGTTTTTTACTGATGACAGAACGCCAAAGACTTATTATTACCAACAATTCGTTCAAACATTAATTCGCTTTTTTTCCTTTTTTGGCGTACATCGTCGGTATTGAAAAATTCGAAAACAAAATGAATGGATAAATGCTTTAATAGACAAAAAAAAAATGATAAAACGACTGTAATCTCCACAACAAATCCACTCGTTTTTCAGATTCTATTCACCGCGGCAGGTTGAATTTGAAGTTCGGGCCAAAATTCGCTTCAATTTTAGTGCCAGAGCCCGACAACGAAACGCATGGAAACAAATCCGGAGACATATGCCAGTGACAATTGTTATGAAATTGGAAGTTGTCTACAAAAACAATACATATTAAAGTCGGCCCCCCTTTTTCAGAATTTTTATTCTTTCTCACCCAAACGCTGCCCGTTTTTTGTGTAAATAATTTGGAGATTTTTTAAATTGACGCCGCAGCCGACGACGTCGCCGACGCCAAACCAAGGCTTTCCTTTACGGCCAATTCTCTCCATTACGTTGGACAATCAATTGTTCGGGCCCAATGAGCGCGAGTTTGTAGTGACATTCCGCGGAATCCCATCGATTTTGAGGGATTAGCCCTAAGGAAATATATTTCATTTAAATATTAAAACTAAAAGTGTTGCCGAAAAGGCAGAGAATTTTCGAACTCTGACCAAAATTTAAGACCGAAATTACCAATTTCTCTCATCATGGTAACTGTCTTCTGCAAGTGGACGATGTTCGGCTGCTGTTCTTTCTGATCCTTCTCCAATTTGTCATTCTTTTGTTCAATTTGAGCGAATTTGCTGTCATTTGACTGTTTCTGCTTCTCCAAGTCGGCGTCGACCATCGCTTGGATGTTGCGTTGGAGTTCTTCCTGACCATCCTTTTGCTTCTGTTCCATTCCGCGGATCATTTCCAAAAATTTATTTTCTAAAAATGAAAAAATTGATACTCAAATCAAAGATCATTTTTCAAGAATCTTTTCCATACCGAATTGCTCCTGGTCCTTATTTAACGAGTCAATTTTGTCTTCGGTTTCCTTTTTGTCCGTTTGCTGCTTCAACGAAAGCTGTTCAATGGAAACTGAAACGGTTAAATATAATTAATTTTATTTTTGGAAACAAAAAGCAGTTTAATGCAGCCTGCTATCAAAAAGGAAAAGGCTTTTTCCAAATTCAAACAATTTACCCTTCAATTTTTCTGTCAAATCGTCGATGGTCTGTTGCTGTTTGTTCTGATACTCCTCCATCTTTCTCTGCAGAGCCTCCATTTGTTCTTCAAGCTTTTTGCCGAAAGATTCTTTTGTGTTCTTAATTCCTCTTTCACCTCATTCAATTCTTCCTTTAGGCTCTGCTGATCTTCATTTAACCAGCCAATTTTCTCTTCCAATTTCTCGTATTCGGTCAAATTTGACATGCTAATTTCTATAAAATTGGAAATCTTATTAACGAACAAGCACCAGACTAACTAAATTTAGAGAGAATTTCCAAAATTTTAGCTTCTAAAATGAGAGTCTTTTAAATAAAAGAATGTTTTAAATGACTTAGGTAATATTTAAGGACAGAAAGTTGTGAATCTTATAAATATTTGAATGGATTTTTGCGGTGGGCAAATTGTTGACCTCTGAAAAAGGGGGGACATTCACTTTTGTGAATTAATCTCTTTTTATTTTAGTATACAAATTTGAATTGTTTATTTGCTTCCAGCAAAATGTTGACCCAGCAAATTGGGAGAATGGAATTTCAAAAGACTAAACTGTTTTTTCACGCTTTATTCGATTTTCGACTTTATTTTCCCTTTGATTTGCAAGAAAATTGGCTTGTTTTTCAAAATAATTTCGAATTTCGGGGGGTCCCGGTTTTTTAATTTTTGCCGAGGACAGGCGGTGGTCTTGCGAACTTTTGACAAAATTTCAATCTTTTTAATAGGATTCCACCAAAGTAAATTGATGACTCAGTGATTTGTCTTTTCTATTAGTCTTAGCACAATGAAATTTTTTAAGTTTTTTGATGATTTAAAAAGTAGGAAAATATGTCTGAAATTTGCGCAAATTACTATTTTAAATTTCGGTCGGGGTCGTTTTGGCGCCACCAGTTCGGCGCGATTTTTTCGGCGCCGTACCGTTTCGGCGCGACCAGCTCGGCGCCCACACAAAAAATTTATTTTGGCGCAGACGAATCATGTTAAAGAAAAAAATATTTTAATTATAATTATTTACATCAATTCTATTTCTTAAAGTTTTAGCATGCACCATCAAGACTTAAGCTAATCTTTTAAACAGTAATAAATATCAAATATTAAACAACAATAATCGATCACGCCTCCATAACGCAGTTTTGAGCAATTTTTGAAAATTAAGGAAAACCGACTTTTTTGTTTTAAGTAACTAACTCCAAAGCCGGATAGAATAACTGGGAAAAAGTTAAACATTTAGGGGTTCGTTAGGCTTAGGTTTAGGCCTAAGCCTAAGCTCACTTGCGCTAATTCAAATTAATGTTTGTCGGCGCCGAACTGGTCGCGCCGAAACGAGCGGATCCGTTAAATTTTGTTGGCGCGCCAATTAAGCCCGCCCACAACAATTATTTACAGTCCATTCCCCCCCCCCCCCTTTTGAACTGTCAATTCATTTCTGTTTTCTCCACACATTTTGTGCAAAAATGTCCCTCCCCCGCATCCCCAAATATGTTTTATTATATCGATCACTTTCTGGCATTTATTTGTAAAAGTTACCTAATTTTGTACCGCTCTATTTTTTGATTCAAAAATTGGCCCTCCCAAACATTGATTTAAGTTTTTATTCATAAAAATACACCGCTAAAAATTGCCTGTTTTTGGCCATCTTGATTGTGCATTACCGGCTCAACAAAGAAAGTGCCAACTTTCAATTTGTAAATAATGTCAATTCATTCAAAACGGTTAAATGTTTAGTTTTTAAAATTTGTCATTTTAGAACTAAAATTTGTCGGTAAAGGGAGACACAAACAAAGACGATCTTGGCTAATATTCCATTTTTTTAATAATCTTGAAGCCGGTTTTAAACCGTTTAAAAAGTATCAAAAAATCAAAATTCAAAAGCAGTAAAATGTCTTAATAGCGATTTTTGATTTTTTTTTGGGTTATCCCCCCAAATATGTTTTATTATATCGATCACTTTCTGGCATTTATTTGTAAAAGTTACCTAATTTTGTACCGCTCTATTTTTTGATTCCAAAATTGGCCCTCTCAAACATCGATTTAAGTTTTTATTCATAAAAATACACCGCTAAAAATTACCTGTTTTTGGTCATCTTGATTGTGCATTACCGGCTCAACAAAGAAAGTGCCAACTTTAATTGGTCAAAATGGAGGTCAGATTCGGATTCTACGCCTTGTATACCCCTAATAAAATTTTTTTATCGACTTTTAAAAAACTTTTATTTTTTTCGGTATTTCGTGGCTTCGGTGTTTTGTTGGCGCGCCGAAAATTGGTCACCAAAATGTTTTTGGACTTATAACATTCTTCGACTTAAACCTATTATAGTGAAATTGACTCTGTCGCCGTTGTACAAAATGGGAAAAACTCTTGTTCTCTTATATGTACTGCTCCAACGGCTCGACGGAGACCATTTGTTGTTGTTCCTCAGCAGTGGTCTCAATTCCGGTGAAGATGAAGCCGATCCCTGATCAGTCTCAATTCGGGATGAAGATGCCCTTAGTAGGTTCAATCCCGATGAAGCCGTGCTCTGATCAATCAGTCTCAATCCGGGATCAAGACTCGTAATATCGATTTCAAAAAATGTCCGAAAAATTTTGAAATCTAATTTAATTTTTTAAAATTTTTCCAATCATTAAGCATTTGCGCCATTTTTCTTAACCAAAAAATGCAAAATTTTCTCGGCGGCGCCTATCGGCACCGCCGACCCCATACAAAGTGATCCAAAGACTGTTAAAAATCTTACGACAGAACAGTTTTGGTATCGAAAACCGAAAAAGTACCGACCATTTTTTCGGTATTTTATTCGTTTTTTACAAATTTCCGCCTATCCCCGTGTGATGCACGCGTTGGTCAAAGATCACTTTAATTGAAGAGAAAATGTTAGAGATAAAAAGAAACGCGAGATAGTACAGGAGGGAGAGAGGTTTTTCTCTGCTGCTGGAGTGGACCCGTCCATTAGTGTTCGGCACGGTACGGTATTACCGCGGTATTTTTCGGTATTACCGCGGTATTTTTTTCGGTATTACCGATTCGGTATACCGACCGAAGAAATTTTGGGATTTCGGTTTTTGCAGGGGACATAACAGCTGATCAGGGTAAATATCGATCGATTATTAATATATTTATTAAATCCTTTTAATTTCCAATATTTTCAGAATATTTGTGGCCAACTTTCTCTAATTTGGACCCTTCCGAAGAATTGCGTCTTTTGCACGAGAGAATTGCCAAATTGGAACTCCAACAAACAGTCAATTTGCCAACTTCAAGCGCCAGCTTCAATTTGGTGGCACAAAATGAAAACGGTAAATACAAAAATTTCGTTAGTCGTATTGCGTAATTTTTCTACATATTCCCCAGATGAAAATTGTTTTTAATTCGTTGTTTGCACCGTTTCAGTTCCCATTGGTCAGTTTTCCCGAGTGAAAACGGCGATCAGCGACTTGGAACAGAAGCAAAAGAATGATCAGAAGGAACTCTTACGCAAAATGGATGAGTCGCAAAAGTCTGTCCAAGCGATGGTCGTCTCCAAAGTGGGGCAACTCAACATGGAGTTGCAAAGTGATCAGAAGGAATTGCTGGGCATACTTGATGCAATTGACCAAAAGCAAATGGCAAATTCTGAACAACAAAAAGTTGATCAAAAAGCACTGAGTGCAACGATTGATCAAGTGGGTTTAAAACTGATGACTTTGCCGAGCTCAACTTTTTATTACAACATTTTAGCAATTCAAGCAGCTTGTCGAAGAACAGAACAAAAAGTTTGATGCACAGAAGGAAACGAACAAATTAGGAAATAGTTCGAAAACAAAGCTCGAAAAGGTGGGAAATATGGGCAAATTTTTTTTATTTTTTTTTCGAATTAAAATAAAAATAATATTATTCAATTAGCAAAATCTAATCAAATCAATTAGACGAGGAGATTCTTCTATAAAAAGCGGCTAGGAAAACAAATTTTAGTCCCAATGGAAATTAACATACAGTACCGGCTTCCAATTCAATTTTTAGGCGTTAATCCGTACATTTCAGAATAAGAAGGCATTGCTGGGCAGACTTAACGGACTTGAGCAAAAGAAAACGGCGAATTCTGAGCAACCTCCTGATTTTGTCGCTTTTCGCCCAAAGCCACAAACTTCTGATGAGCGGAGGAAATACATTGTAAGTACAAACAAAGTAAATGGACGAAAAGACTTGTTTTAAACACATTTAAAATATTTAGTGCGCCATTTGTGGCCATCGATCATCAGAAGCTGGAAATCTGACAAAGCACATGCGCACCCACACTGGGGAGAAGCCATTCAAGGGGTGAGGGGGGGGGGGATGCGATTACAATATTTATGGGGAAAGAAATGGTGCAAAATGATTTGAGGCCTGGAATTTTCAAAATGATTAAGGAATTAATTATTCGGCTTCTTCTTCTGCTGGGGGGTCGGCGGTGTAAATGGGCGGACAGATTGCCCGATTACACTACAAATGGCAAATAAAGCATATTTTTAAAATTTTGGCTGCAAATCTCTTCAAAAATTGAGTTAAAAATTTAAAGCAGAAAATACGGGTCCCTTTGATAATTTTTTCTGCTGGTTACGTTGCTGTGGTCTGACCGGTGGAGTTTTTTCAATTGAAATTGTTTTGGTAATGTGCCTTGCCCTGTGAGGGCGCATATTCTCCGTTTTTACCACGGATTTTCGTTGCGCAGCAGCGGCACATCAAAGCAAAATGTGTCAATTGCCTTCAACGGCAACATTGCCATTTTGCCGGCTCATTCTCAAAGGTCTTCCAGCCGTTGGCGGTGTGATGGACGAACACGCGCTTTTCAAATGCAATGTTGGCC
>MEIZ01000398.1:25706-37196 GCA_001723225.1 Globodera ellingtonae | reverse complement strand
AGTGAACAAAACCCCCTCCCCTTTTTTAAATCCATTTTATTAAAAATATTTAAGTGCACCATTTGTGCCATCGATCATCAGAAGCTGGAAATCTGACAAAGCACATGCGCAACCTGGGGACAAAGGGCATTCTCACCAATTTTCGGGCATTTTTGCCCACCAAATATGGCACTTTTTAATTCGCCCATTTTTCGCGTGCCTTGATTGTGCCGCACAGGCGACGGAAGTGTTAGCACGACTCCGCTGCACGGTTTGTTCAACTTTATAATTTTTAAACTAAATTATTTTAACAAAAATTATTTTCAACTTTTTGTTTTACATATAAAATATTTTAAAGCTATTTCATGACTTCGCTTGTTCATCACCCACCGTTGTTGCTGCTTCTGCTTCCTCTTCTTCCTTCTCATCCTCCGCCACACCGAAATGCTTAGCTCCTCCCTCCTTCTATCTACAGTATCCTTCTCGTCTGCCTCAGACAACGCTTTGTTTTGTTGTTCTATTTTTTTAAAATTCGGTTTTTATGCAAAATTAAGTTTTCAATTTTATTTTGCGCAATCCAGACGAAAATGGACAAATATGGAGAAAATTTTTTTCAAATATAGCAAAAAATGGGCAAAATTTCCTAATTGAAGTAATAAAAGAAATAAAAATTTTTATATGCAAAAAGGCATTTAAAAATAAGCAGAATTTTAAAAATTTTCATTTTTTGGTGGTTGAATTTTTAGTCGCGAAAAAGTCAATTTTTAAGGGTGAATTTTTAGAAAATTTTGAAAAAGTCGATTCTCAGGGATATATTTTTTGAAAAAGTCGATTCTCAGGGGGGTATTTTTCGTTTTTATTGCATTTTTGTTAACGAATTTTTTTTGAAAAATGCGAAATATGGAAAATATGGATTATAAAATGGGCTCTCCAACCAAAGCTAAAAATACTATTTATGGAAGCCGTTTCATTGCGCAAAAAAAATATGGATTTCCATATAAATCGCCGCCCTAGTTATTAGGCTTAGCAAAACAGGACCCCAATGGAAGAATGTCCATTTTTGGCAATTTACAAACGGTGTCCGTACGTTTTGCCACCTTACGTTTTGCCACCCCAGCAAAAAATTCGAACTTTTTTTTGAAAATGCCATTTTTTCTTAAATTCACCAAATGAAAGGCCGTGTAACGGCCCGCCAACAGTGAGCATGCGATGACGGAGCAAGTAGTGGGGCGAGACGGAGGGCGGAGGAAGAAGTCTGACGAGCGCCACTGGGGGGCGAGCGCGCGGGGACCCGCGGAGCGGGCGCGCGCGGATTTCTTCCGGAGCCCGGAGTCTCGCCCCACCTTCTGGCCGCCGTAGTCGAGTGTGCGGTACTTTGGCTGCTATTTTCCACCTTACTGTCTAACTTTTCGTGCGTTAGGTTTAGAGAGGAGTCGATTGGTATATGAATTGCTCGGTTTCCTTCCAGACCCATATAAGGTAGAAATTCCAAAATGGCATTTTCAAAACAAAAGTTCGAATTCAGGTCCGGGCTTTGGAATTGGTCGAAACGGAGGCCGGATTCGGACTCTACGACCAGAAAAACCTATAGAAACTAGTTTAACTCGACATTGAACACTAAATTTCTTTTTTTCAAAAAGGGGGGGGGGAACCATCTAAATAATTACCAGAATTTTAATTAAATAAAGCGGTTTCTTACCCTGATTAGCTGTCATTGCCCTCCATGGGTTGATTCGGTCGGAATAAACATTGTTTATTTAAATCTAAATCTAAAATTTTGTTTTTAAAATGACAAAATTTAAAAATTGAATATGTATTTACGTAACCCAGGGCTCCCATACGTATTTTAATGGCAAGTACAGTACTTGAAAACTGACCCTTGTACTTAAAATGTAAAATGTACTTACCTATTTTAAGGTGGGAGCCCTCCCCGATTTAATCGTTATATTGAGAGATTTTTTAAACAAATGAATGTTTTAAATGAACTTAAATATTTATAGACTGCCTAAAGTTGGGATTATCTTATAAATATTTGAATAAATTTTTGCGGGGGGCATACGCAAAAAATAATCCGTCACCGTCAAACGTTATGACGGGACGCTTCCAAAAATCCGTCTTGTCATTGACGGACCCCACAAAATGCCCGTCATGAAGGAATCCGTCATTTAAATTAAACAACGGTACAGTCTTTTAATAAATAATTTTTAAAAATATATTAATTTACAATTAGTAAAATATTTTTGAGCAGTGGTGTTGAGGTTACCGCAAATTGTTCAAGATCTGATAATTGTATTCATAATAGCTAATCTGTTTTTCTTGTACGTCATATGCAACATAAACAGAAATTGGGTATTTAAATTTTAGTTTTGCCCCTATTTTAGGTGCAAACTTCGGCTAAAAACATGCTTTTCGTGTATAACTCGCCAAATCAAAATGAACCAACCAATCAATAAAAAACCCTTTTAGCCCCTACGGGGACGATCGTATCAACTATGAAAAAAGTACGGATCGTTATGGGGATTTCGAGTTTTTAAAAACCGGGACGTGAATTTAAAGTGTGAATTAATTGGTTAAATAGACATTGAAAGTTTTTAACATTAATTAAATGAAATAGAATAAGCATAAATGCATTGCCATTAAAATATATATATTTTTTAGAATAATGACTCAATAAAGATTTGATTTCAAATTACTTCCCCCTAAACCATGACTTAACTAACTCCTCAGGGGACAAGTCGGCGAGCTTAGAGTGTAATTTTAAGCTTTCGGAGTTCACTTTGCATAATTATTTTGTTGTCCAAAAATTATTATTAAATAATTGAAATTATTATTGTGCACAATTTGGAATAGCATTCAAAACTTTTTGTGCTGCATTTGAATGTGTACGTTATCTGGTTTGCCGTTGGAATTACAATGCGAGGTTTAAAGCCTGCTGTTTAATTTAAAGTTACATTTTTTTATGTCTCCGACAGAATATATTTAAAGAAAACAATGATTTTTAAAAATAAATTTTGAATTTAAATTTCAGTTAATTTACGCCTTGCCTCTTAAACATGCCTCGCGTCTGCTGCTGTTGTCCAACGGAATCAACACCAATTGCATTGGCCGCGTCCGAAAACTGCACGAAAAATGGCAGGTTCGAATTTTTTGAAAGAATTGTCCAAAATATTGTCAAAATCCCCCTCCCCGTTACAGAAATGCCAATTTTCCTTTCCCTTTCAAACAGAATCGATGGGATTCCACGGCATGTCACGAGGACCTCGCACTCTCTGAGCCCGATCGATTGATTGTCCAACATAATGGAGAGTGGAGCGGCTCGGTGATCGCTGAAAAACGAATGCCAGAAAATCCTTTCGGCATTTTCTACTTCGAAGTGAAAATCATAGAGAAAAAAGGGTAATATAAATATTAAAAACATTTGCTGTGCTTTAAAACGATTATTTTTAGCGATATTCACATTGGACTTGCGACCAAACAAATGCCATTGAATTCCCTCGTTGGACTGCACAAAGGCACTTACGCATACGACAGCTTGGGCATTCTTTGGGGTCACGAGGTCGAGGGATGTTCCCACACCAGCAGTGGAACTCCTTACATCGCCAAAGAAATTCCTTCGTTTGATGTCGGCGACGTCGTCGGCTGTGGCCTCAATTTGGCAACTCGCCAAATTATTTACACGCGAAACGGACAGCGTTTGGGTGAGAAACGGGGGCGAATTTGACTTCCCTCCCGTTCAACCAATTCGGAAGCCCCCGGGCGTCAAATTCAAAAGTTCCAAACCGACTTTAATATTCATTATTTTTGCAGACACCGCCAATTTATTTGTCACTTTTGCCGCCGATTTGTTTCCGTGCGCTTCGTTTCATCGCCCTGGCACCAAAATTGAAGCAAACTTCGGACCGGACTTCAAATTCAACATTGCCAAAGAGATTAGAAACTGAAAAAAATTTCTGAAAACATTGGCAATTATTAAATAAATATTAATAAATCGAATTTATCCTGCTGATCATGCATGATCAGTTGTTTCGTCCTCATTGATTGTTCGGGCGAATTTTAATTTCTAAAAGGACAAAAGTTTTTGACTAAATGGGCATTTCTATAGACTGAAAGAAGGGTTTGTGCCGGCTAATGCCATAATCAACATGCATTATTGGTAATCTGGACAATGGGACCAAATCTTTTTCCAAAAAATACAATTAAAATTGTTAAAAGGATGCTTCATAGGGTTTTTGGGGACGTTTAATTCGTTTGTGTTTTTAAACAAAATGGATTGAAATCAAGTACTTGACGAATAATCATGTATTAAATCATTGATTTAACAAAATTTGTTGTCAAATTCGTGCAGCACCCTCAAAACCGGTTGTAAATCAAGCAGAGGCGCCCCATTAAGATTAAGAATTTGGAAAAGTTGAACAAAAAAAATGATTTATGATTTTTCCGAAAACTGTCCCCATTGTTGCATAAATTTGAAGTTAATATACCAATGTAACACACTGTATGCAATCAGCATTTTTCCGAATTTTACCCAAGACAAACATGATGAGAAATACAACAAATTAAGTTTTGGCAATTACATTCGCATATTTACACGCATAAAAAATATTCCTGATTTTTGCATAAGCTGATCCTGATTTTTCGGATTTACAGGTGGTCATCCTGACTGTTGATAAATTGACTAAATGATTAAAATTATGGAAACATTTTAAAGTCATTAATAAGGACCAAGAAAATAAATGGCCGCACGCAAAACAACGTAATTTTAATGCCGGTTTACCCGACACTTGGCAAGGCATAATTTAAAATTATATTGTTAATTTTAAAAATTTGTTAAATCCTTATCGAATCGCGGGCGCAATTGTTCTATTTATTTTTGTCATTTATACGATTCGTCGCGAAGGCGAAAAGTGCCCGACAATTCACAACAAATTTCTTAGTGCGTTTTATGTGTTGTACTTTTTTTCGTAGGTTATACGATCGTCCCCGTAGGGGCTAAAAGGTTTTTCTAAAATACGCAATTTTGTAATCTTTGGTGGAATGCTTTGATCACCACTTGCGCTGTCATTTTTAAACACTAAAAAAAAGTCGAAAGAGGCAGCAAAAAAACCCCCCAAAACGGGCACTAAAAACGGCAAAAATGCCAAAATAGGCATTAAAAGTTTATTTCAAAGTTCTCAACAAAAAAAAAGAGTCAGTTTTGCTATTCGCAGTTGCACACCAAAAATTAAACTGATTACCCGCCTTTTGGATCAATTATGAATTGAATGCGCAAAAGGACGTTCGTCTTAATGGCAAAAAAAGAAAATTTGTTTCAGAAATTGGAAATTCCCCCGGTTGCGATGCCTCTTATATTGGGGCCCGAACATTCGTATTCTACCCCATAATTTACTCAAAATTGGTTAAATTTCAACAGGGAAACCCTGAAAAATGGCCTAATTTACGGGGTACGCGGTAAAATAACATATTTTTAGACAATTTTCATGAAAAAATATATTCCTAAATTTTGGCCAAAAGGGTCCGGCGGCCACATGGTTTTGTCAACTTCGAGGAATAACGGATTCCTTCATGACGGGCATTTTGTGGGGTCCGTCATGACAAGACGGAGACGTCCAGCCCCGATACAAACACTGAGAAATTCAAATTTCTTTGTAAATATGGGGCAAAATGTTGACACATAAAAAAAGAAAATCCCATTTTAATCAATGGGAAAAAGATTATTTTATTTGAATTCTTTTGAAACGCAAATTCACCGACGCCAATCATCGCCAGCAGCCCAACAGCAGAGCACGGCCGACCGCCCATTTTAATAAATAAATAAATTCTTCAATTTAAATTAGATGACTTTCCCTATACGTTTCCATCTTCACGCCGACCGCCCATTTTAATAAATAAATAAATTCTTCAATTTAAATTAGATGACTTTCCATGTTTAGGGCCAACCCTTGAAAATCAGGAACCTGAACTAACTAAAGAAAAATAGAAAATTTTATAAGTCGGAGAAAAAGGTGTCTAGGAGTTTTGGGGTCTTTTTGTTAGAATTTGAGCTCGATTTCGACCAATTTATGAGTCCCGGACCCGGATTCGATCAATTTTCGAAAATAAAATCATTCAAAAAGCGTAAATTACAACGAAGAAGCAAATAATGATCAAATTCATGCTCTTTGAATGATTTAGCCGACATATACTATTACATTCCTGGTATGTATAATCCGAATCAAATGTTAGTAAAACATTAAAAATTTTAAGTTATTTTATAAAGCGATACAAAATCATTCAATTGTTTTTTATGGAGAACGTGCAAACACAACGACGTCGGCGTTTACCGCCAATTCGGAAGCCCCCGGGCATCAAATTCAAAAGTTCCAAAAAAAAAATGTTTTTACAGACACCGCCAATTTATTTGTCGATTCTGCAGCCGATTTATTTCCGTGCGTTTCGTTCAAGCGTGGCARCAAAATGAAGCGAATTTTGGCCCCAATTTCCAAATCAACATTGTCGATGTGAGTTAGAGAGTGAAAAACGAGGGGATTTATGTTTTGTTGTTGAAGGCTTTCCGTCGTTTTATCAATTCATTTTTGCAAAACTCGAGCTCGAAGTTTCCGTTAAAGTGATTGGATTGTTTATGTAAAGACTCTGACAATTTTTGAATTAAATTCAATGTTCAGGGTGGAGTTCTGTGATCGCTAAAAAGCCAATGTCGAAAAATCCTTACTTCGAAGTCACCATCATAGAGAAAAAAGGGTAATTAAACATTTGTTGTGCTTTTAAAATATTATATTTAGCAATATTTCGATTGGACTTGCGACCAAACGAATGCCATTGAGCACATATGTTGGAAATCACAAAGGCACTTACTCATACGAAGGCTGGGGCATATTTTTGGGTCACGAGGTCGTGGGATGTTCCCACTGGAGCAATGGGCGACCTTACATCGATGGAACGCCTTCGTTTGGCGTGGGCGACGTCGTCGGCTGTGGCATCGATTTAAAAAATGGCCAAATTATTCACACGCTAAACGGACAGCGTTTGGGTAAAAGAATATAAATTTTGGGGCAATTCGAAATGCAAAAAAATCTTTTTGTTTTATGCAGACACCGCCAATTTATTTGTCGATTCTGCCGCCGATTTGTTTCCATGCGTTTTTTTATTTAAAAGTTGTACAATTCGTTTTGTTTTCATTTTATTTTTTCTTTTTGTTGATCAAAAAGCCTTTTATCCATTCATTTTACTTTCGAATTTGGATTACGGTCGTTTTATTTGTTTCCTTTGTCGATTAAAGCATTTATCAGTTCATTTTGTTTCGAATTTGTCAATATTTTTGGGGTTTTTCTGTAAAATTTGTTTTTGGGGTGTTCAAATTCAGCACCGGTTTAATCGCTACCGGTCCGAATACCACTAAATTTTAAAAAAAAATCACAGTGTCCGGACCCGGCACTTTTCGCGAGAAATTAAAATAATGGTCGAGATCGTAGCTATAATTTCAAGAAAATTTAGAAAAACCGTCGCCAATTTTTATTTATGAGATTTTTGACGTTTTATTTCAATGGACTTCTTGGCATTAAGCTTGTGAGGGGCAGTGATGTCCCGGTTCCATTTTTTCCCGCGGTCCCGGTTCCAGAACCGCGTTTGGAATTTTAACTCAATTTGTTAAGAGATTTGCACCGTAAAAATTGGCCTTTTATTCAAAAATATCTATTGTTTTTGTAGACAACTTCCAATTTCATAACAATCGTCGCTGGCATATGTCTCCGGATTTGTTTCCATGCGTTTCGTTGTCGGGCTCTGGTAAAATTCAAAAATTTTCCGGCGGCGCCTACCGGCACCACCGACCCCCCACCCCTACTAAAGCGGAATTCGCAAAATAATTTGCATTTTTGGAAATTGCTTAACAAAAATAGAGTAAAAACGGAAAATTAATCCCTGCAAACCGAACATTTTTTCGAAAACCCCTTATAAAAACGCAATAAAAAGGGAAAATACAATCCCTAAAAACAAAAATTTTCGGAAAAAATTGCTTACGAAAAATGCAATAAAACCCAAAAATACACCCCTAAAAATCGACTTTTTTCGGTACCCCCTCCAAAGCAAAATCCTAAATACGTGCCTGCGCGGTGAATAGAATCTGAAAACCGAGTGAATTTGTTGTGGAAGATTACAGTCTCGTTTTATCTTTTTTTTTTGTCTATTAAAGCATTTTATCCATTCATTTTGTTTTCGAATTTTTCAATACCGACGGCGCCGAGTAAAAATCATTAAATCAAAAAAATGCCATAAAAATATGAAAAGATAAGGAAGCAAAGGTGCTTTTCGGTTTTGTTTACAACAAATTTGCGCTAGGAGACAGAAAAAAGGCATTTGCTTAATTTGAACCGGTTCAGAAAACTTTGGGGTTGGTGGCATCGGCGTGGTGTACGAGACGTCGCAGAATAGAAACTTTTTTTTCGAAAAAAACTTCGGTTGCGTTTAAAACGGGTTTTGAACCATATGCAAGTTCGTAAAAATAGGGATACTTTATTAGTCAAGGTTTATGTCAGGCAGTGCACGGTTACCAATTTTCATAACCGTTAACCGCCCGTCCTCAAATCTCTGGCGTCGGCGACGTCATCGGCTGCGGCGTCAATTTGGCAACACGGCAAATTATTTACACAAAAAATGGAGAACAATTGAGTGAGAAAAAAAATTTAAAAGGCAATTTTAAGTAAAAAATTTGGGGGGTTTTTAATAGTGTGCTAAAAAGAGAGAGTCAGACGACGAGAGTAATTTGGGCATCAACGCACCCCATCTAAAAATTGTTTTAGTTACTTTTTTAAACATTTTATTTTTTGAAGAAATAGTGTGCTAAAAAGAGAGAGTCAGACGACGAGAGTAATTTGGGCATCAACGCACCCCATCTAAAAATTGTTTTAGTTACTTTTTTGAACATTTTATTTTTTGAAGAATAGTGTGCTAAAAAGAGAGAGTCAGACGACGAGAGTAATTTGGGCATCAACGCACCCCATCTAAAATTGTTTTAGTTACTTTTTTGAACATTTTATTTTTTGAAGAAATAGTGTGCTAAAAAGAGAGAGTCAGACGACGAGAGTAATTTGGGATCACGCACCCATTAAAAGTTTACGTACTTTTTTGAACATTTTATTTTTTGAAGAAATAGTGTGCTAAAAAGAGAGAGTCAGACGACGAGAGTAATTTGGGCATCAACGCACCCCATCTAAAATTGTTTTAGTTAGTCCATAAATATGTAATTTCATTTTAAACATGTATTTGTTTAAAAAAAACTCTCTCATTGTACATTCGAAAACGAAGTAAATGGATAAAATGCTTTAATTGACAGGAAACAAATAAATGATAAACCGACCGTAACCTTAGACAACAAAATCACAAATCCTCGTTATTCAAGTCTCATCAGAAATGTTGAATTTGAAGTTCGGGCCAAAATTCGCTTCAATTTTGGTGCCAGTCGGCGTCGAGCTTCGCTTGGACATACTCATCCTTTTGCTTCAGTTCAATTTCAGCGAATTTGTTAGCTAAAAAATTTATTTATTTTAAAAATTAAAAATGAGCCTAATACTTTTGTTAAATATAGATAATAAAAAATAATTTAGTTGATGATTAACATTATAATAATTTAAATATTTTTAGTTCTCACTTCCTGAATCGTTTTCATTTTTAATATGACAACTGTCAAAATCAAAAGAGTTTAGTTTATAGTCATCTGGAGTTACTGACAATTCAGCGCGGATTTCCTTCTGAACAATTGTAAGAAAAAATAAAATATTTTAGTTAGAAAAATTACATTTTCGAGTTCGAGTTTCGCAATTCTTTCCTCCATTTGTTCAAACTTTTTGCCGAAAGATTCTTTCGTCTTCTTCAATTCCTCTTTCAGCTGATCCAATTCTTCCTTTAACAGTGAATAAGCACGCCAAAATACAACAAAAATCGCTATTAAAACATTTTAATACTTGAAAATTACTGAACTTTTGAAGTTTTAAATGCATTTTCAAGCGGTTTCAAAAAACCGGCTTAAATATTATAAAAAATTGAATATTAAGCCCAAATGATCAGGCTTTGTCTGTGTCTCCTTTTACCAACCTTTGCCAAACAAAGTCCCTCGCTAAGAGCGATATATGATCAACTGAAATAGACGACAAATACAATAATTTAATAAAACAAAAATATCGTTTAAATGTTTACCATCATAAAGCAACTCTAACGTTTGTTGTCCTTCCAATTGGGCAAGTCTGGCAAGCAAACGACGCTTTTCTAATGGTCCAAATTAGTCAAATATTAAATTAAATTAAGTTTCAATTTGTATTTGCACTTTTTTTACCATTTTTGTTTCGTGCCATCAAATCGAAACTGGTGCTTGAGGAGGTTGGCGAATTCATCTGGCGGTCCATTCGGCAATCTGGCAAGCAAAAGACGCATTTCTTCGAATGGCTCCAAATTAGTGGGCCCCAAATTTTCTAAAAACATTTGCAATTATTTAATAAATATCAATAAATAAAAAATATTAAATCGAATTTACCCTGCTGATCATGATGATCAGTTGTTATGTCCCCACCATCGGTTGATTCGGTCGAAATTAACATATTTTTTGCTTCAAAATTCCAAATTTTTTAAATTTCTAAAATGACAAACATTTAATAAATTGGCATTTCTATTGACTGAAAGTAGGGGGCACCGGCTAATGCATATAATCAAGAATGGCATTAATTGTTGTTGAGAGTTCGGAGTAAAACGTTTACAAATTTGTCAAAACAGAAGAAACAGCAAATATATGGGTAATATGTAAATAGTTAAGTTTGCGCGTAAGGTGATCCCCGACCGTGGTTGATTTGGACAATAAATTCCAAAAATGTTTCGAACTTGTTAGAAATTTCGAATTTCTCAAAGACTTTTCGAATTCCTCCTATTTTTTAAAAAAACCTCCGTTATTGTAAAACAAAAAATTATAATAAGTCGAGAAAAAAGTGTTTCTGGGGGGTTTTTGGTAGCGTGGAATCCGAATAGTTCTATCCCAGACCCAAAATAAAAGCGGACTTATTTCCAAGATTGTACTTGGAAAATAAGCATTTGGCGTGAGTGTTTTAATAGAAATATTCATGTTTTGGCATTGTGTCTTCAAAATTTTGAAAGAAAATGGCTATTTTATCAAAAATGATCCCTCTCAAAACATTTATTGATCCATTTCTATTTACTATTTTTACAGCATTTTGTTCAACTTTCATAACAAGTTTCATTAAAATTTCCAAGAATTTTCCCGGCGGCGCCTGTCGGCACCGCCGTGGACCCCTCCCATTCCTAAAAAGCTTCAAAAATGGTTGAAAATCTTTTAACAAATTGAGTCAAAAATTCAAAATTTTCTCGGCGGCGCCTATGTACTTGGAAATCAACACATGTGTACTTGGGAATTGACGTTACCCGATCGCAACCCTGGCCTAAAATCATTAAAAGCATAATTTTCATTAGTTGCTTCTTTGTTGTAATTTAACGACTTTTGAAACTTTATATTTT
>MEIZ01000398.1:8391-21852 GCA_001723225.1 Globodera ellingtonae | reverse complement strand
ATTTTATACAAAATATTTTACAAAAATTTTGACCACCTCCTACGGTTTTGGCCAACTTTGAAGGGCTTTAACCTTCTTTATAGTGCCTTTCCGTCATGAAATTTTTTCGTATTCGTAATCAGCTTGACGAGCAGAGTCGATTGGTATATAATTTGAATTTCGAAAACAAAATGAATGGATAAAATGCTTTTGATCGACAAAGAAAAAATAAATGATAAAACGACCGTAATCTTCGACAACAAAACAATAAATCCTCATTTTTCAATTTCTAAATTCATCGGCAAKGTTTGAATTMGAAYTTSGGGCRAAAATTCGCTTCAATTTTYGTGCCAGCCTTGCCCAACGAAATGCACGGAAACAAATCGGCGGCAGAATCGACAAGCCATGATGAAAATATAATTTCCGAAAAGTATTCGTTCCGAAGATATTTTCTTTATTAATCCATCTCTAACACCAATCACTGATCGAAATCACGGATCATTTCAAAKGTGAGCCGTCATCCGTAATCACGGACCCCCAAAAAGGCCGTGATCCGTGATTACATCCAGCCCTAGGCACGAAAAAGTTTCCTTTTTTAAGATAAAATGCAATAACATTTAAATTTCTCAAACAAAAAAATTTGCGTTTGGCAGTTGCACAGCAAAAATTAAATGCGATTCCTTGATCACCCGCCAACTTTTTTAGACGGACCATCACGCTAAAACATATTTTATAAATAACTGAGCTTTCAAATAATATCAATTTATCTGATTCGATTAAGTTTGGATCATTTAGGCCAAAAATCAATGTGCAAACATTTGGAATAAAATTTTGATTTTTTAAAATTTGGTGGGCTTCGGCCCGGTAGCCGAGTGGACCCATAGCGGGGCGAGGATAGTAGGCACGCCAACAAAATGCCAAAGGCAATGAAATGACAACTCAGAAAGCCATACAATTTTCTTTATCGAGCAAATTTGCAAAATGACAACAACACATTAGGCAAATCAGWCAAATGTGTAACCAAAACGAATTGTATAAATGTTAAATAAAATCCATCGACCGTATCTTTCCAAACAAAAGAGGGKTTCCTCCTCATCAGAATTTATATTCAAAGTCCGGCCCAAAGTTGGCTTTAATTTTGGTGCCAGGATTTTCCAACGAAACGCATGGAAACAAATCYARGGCAGAATCGACAAGAAACCCGGCGGTGTCTGCAAAAACAAAAAGATTTTTTTAGAATTTTTAAATTCGACATCCGGGGGCTTTTATTTAAAGAAATGCCCCCAAAATTTTTTATTCGTTCTCACCCAATTGTTCTCCGTTTTTTGTGTAAATAATTTGGCGTGTTGCCAAATCCACGCCGCATCCGACGACGTTGGTGACGCCAAACGAAGGCTTTCCTTGGATATGAGGACGTCCATTGGCCCCGTAGAAACTTTTCTCGACTTCGTGGCCAGAAAAAATGCCCAAGCTTATGTATGCGAAAGTGCCGTCGTCAAGTCCAACCGGATTGTTCAATGGCATTCGTTTTGTCGCAAGTCCAATCGCAATAAGACTAAATATAATAATAATATTTTAAAGCACAGCAAATGTTTTATAATATTTAAAAATTACCTTTCTTCCCCTCTGTCCTCTATGATTTTCACTTCGAAGTACGGAGTTTTCGACATTGGCTTTTCAGCGCGGACAGAGACCCACCCTGAAATTGAGTTATAAATAATTCAAAATTGTCTGAATTGAGTTAAAATCAATAAGTAATTCAAAATTGTCTGAATTGAGAAATCACTTAAACACTTAATAATATTTACCCTCTTCCTCTCCATTACGTTGGACAACCAATTGTTTCGACCCAATGAGCGCGAGGCTCGGGTGACATGCCGCGGAATCCCATCGATTTTGAGGGGTTAGGCCTAAAAAACAGAATTTTATTTGCAAAATATTAAAGCTAAAAATTGAAGCCTAAAAGGCAGAGAATTTCCGAACTCTGACCAAAATTTGAGACCGAAATTATTACTTTCGCTCAACGTGGCAACTGCCTTCTGCAAGTCGACGATGTTCGGCTGCTGTTCTTTCTGAGACTT
Organism: Globodera ellingtonae; assembly: GCA_001723225.1. Taxonomy (NCBI): domain Eukaryota; kingdom Metazoa; phylum Nematoda; class Chromadorea; order Rhabditida; family Heteroderidae; genus Globodera; species Globodera ellingtonae. The sequence continues at coordinate 19,792 of MEIZ01000398.1, read as the reverse complement.
CTCCAATTTGTCATTCATCTGTTCCATTTSAGGGAATTTGTTAGCTAAAAAATGTAAAAATTYTAGGAATAACACTCAAACCCTAGAATATTTTTCAAAAATCTCTTCCCTACCGTATTTCTCCTGCTGGTCCTTATTTAGTTCCTCGTGTCCAGCGCGGAGTTCCTTCTGAACAATTGACAAGAAAAAGAAATGAAATGTTTTTGTTATAAAATAAATTCACATTTTCGAGTTCGAGTTTCGCAATTCTTTCCTCCATTTGTTCAAACTTTTTGTCAAAAGATTCTTTCGTGTTCTTCAATTCCTCTTTCATTTGACGCAATTCGTCCTTTAAAACAGTGAATAAGCAAACCCAAAATGCATAAAAAGCATTATTAAAACATTTTACTGCTTTTGAATTTTTTAATTACAGTAAAAATCGCTATTTCCGTGCTCAAAAATAAAAACTCACTTCAAATCGATCGCACTTTTTTTGTTCCTCCCCCTGCTGARCAGCCGTGGATTCTTTGTCATTGGTCGGCCAAATTTCGTCGTTTTGACCATTCAAAGCGTCCGCCACATCTGTCATTAAATTAATAATAAATATTAAGCATTGATTTTGTATTTACAAATTAGCATTTTTTTTACCATATTCGTTTTGTGCCAGAAAATCGAAACTGGCGCTTGAAGTTGGCGAATTATTCGATTGTTGGCGTTCCAATTCGGCAATTCTGGCCCGTAAAAGGCGCAATTCTTCGGATGGCTCCAAATTAGAAAAAGTTGGACATAAATATTCTGAAAATATTGGCAATTAAAAGATTTTAATAAATAATAATCGATTTAATTTACCCTGATCAGCTGTTGTTATGTCCCCTGCAGTGGATGATTCGGCCGAAATTGGCATGTTAAATTATTTTAATTCTAAAATGACAAAATTTAAAAACTGATCGGTCAAAATTGGCATGCTAATTTCTACAAAATTGGAAATATTATTAACGAATGGAACACATAAGCAAAATCACGAGACTTTAACTTAAATTGAGCGAGAATTTCCAAAATTTTAGCTTCTAAACTGAGAGAGTTTTTTTAAATAAATGAATGTTTTAACCGTTTTAAATGAATTTACATATTTATAGACTGACTGAAAGTTGGGATTATCTTATAAATATTTGAATGGATTTGCGGGGGGCAAATTGTTGACCTGAAAAAAGGGGGGGGGATGAACATTCACTTTTCTTTTTTTATCATATAAATTTGAATGTTTGCTCCTAGCAATTTTTGACCCCGCTAATTGAACGGAGACAAAGTACGAATGAGAAAATATGTTGAGTATTTAATCCAACCGATGAGAATCCCCAATTTCTGAAAACGAACGATTTTTTATGACGGGAGGGGGAGGGGGGAAGGGCTAGGGTAGCAAGGGACTCGAAAGTTATCGGGACCAGAAAAGCCGGCACCGGTACCGAGGTTACGTAAGATGAAGCAAAATTTAGAAAGATAAGATCAATTTATTTCAACATCTTTTTTTTGCGCGAATTAAAATTTATGCCGACAGGGATGGGTCGAAAGGTTTTTCTTTCGGTTTTCTTACGAAAATCGAAATAAAAAAATTTCGATTTTGATAAATTTCTCTTTCGACCCACCCCTGTTTGCCGATGGTCATCCTGGCTTCTCCCATTAATAAAATAATTTAATAAATTTTAATGCTCGAAAATGTGAATTTATTTTCTAACAAAAACATTTCATTTTTTTCTTGCCATTTGTTCAGAACTCTGGCACAAAAATGGAAGCGAATTTTGGCCCCAATTTCCAATTCAACATTGTCGATGGCATTTAGAAACTGAAAAATGGTGGGATTTATGGGTTTTGTTGTTGTAGAATAAGTCGTTTTATCAATTTTGTTTTGAATTTATAATATGGTCATTTTACCATTTATTTTTTTCTTTGTCGATCAGAACCATTTTATCATTTCATTTTGTTTTCTAATTTGTACAATATTTTTTTTTTTTGTAAAATTTGCTTTGGCATGTTCAAATTCAGCAACGGTTATTCTAAACATTGTCTTAAAAAACGTTATTTTATGCACTGCTGATATCCGTAGCATCCGTCGATTTTTGACTGCTGATGAAAAATTTGTTGATACGATTTACTTAAAATGGATTTCAATGATACATTTAAAATGCGAATTTGGCCGAGTGGTCAAACTTTAATACTTTGGGTCTAAGGTTCTATCCCCTTTCACGATCATTTTTTTGTTTTGTTTTGTTTTTATTAGACTTTAATTGTTCCTTTTTAGTATATTCTGTTCAGGAAGCCCTCTTTTTTCTTTGGAAAGATATACGGTCGATGTAACAGTTGTACAATGTACACACAATTCGTTTTGTCCGCTCTATCATCTCATCTTGAGCCCGTATTGCGTTACTAATCTCCCTACTTCTAGGCCTACTTACGGCTATACCTTATTTTGCTTGAAGCGAAATCTCGGAACCGAACCAAAAAATCCTGGTTCGGTTCGGAACTGCCAGCCAGAATGTTGTCGATTATTGTTCAAAATTCGTAGTAAAACCATTTGCAATTTTTGCAAAACATAGAGAGCCTATTAGTCAAGATTTATGTAAAATTTAAATCGTCTGAAGTAAGTTTTTAAAAAAAAATTAAAATCGTTTTTGTTTAATTCAAATTATTTTAAATTGCAATTATTTTTGGGTTTTGAGAGCGACAGAATTCAGCCGATTAATATTGGGCCAACTTTTTAACCAGAATTGTTGAAGGTTTGTTAATCTGAAACTTCAAAGTTTTGCGGGCGCTAGGACTTTTCGACATAAAATTTTTTTTGAAAATTTTAATTAACTTAAATTTTTTTTTAATTTGTTGGGCTGTCGAAAAATCCGCTGTCAAATCGTCCGCCGCTGTCGAATTGTCCGGCACTGTCGAAAAGTCCGCTTACTGTCGAAAAGTCCACTGGCGAAAAGTCCGGACACCGTTTTGCGGACCCTTTCTGTCCTGCACAATTCCCCAAATTATTTAAATAAAAGTGAAAAATAAGAAGGATTGGCCGAAGGTTTTTGTGGGTTGAGGCAACAAAAAAAGTTTTTTTTAACAGCAACAAATACTTTCTCGTGGGTTTCGGGTGAGATTTTTGAAATTTGTACGGTCTGAGTCGAAACGCATTAGAATATTTGTTGGGCCTCAGAAAATTAGCAATAAAATTTTGTATGACAGGTTTAATACCTTCCACGCTGTTTGTTGTCCCAATAATGCCAGGGGTTCATTAACAGATGCATATGGGTAATAATGCGATTTCCCCTCTCCCTTCCTCATTTTTTTTGTTTGATGTTATACCTATCTGATAATTGTGTGTTGTGTTTAATCCGTTATTTTAGTGACTGTGGCAAAAAAAACTACATTTTGCAAACTATAATTTCTGGTTGAAATAATTGAAGCCTTACATTTCGACGGTGTTTAATTTTAGTGATTTTTTTTTCGTTATATTTTTAATAAATATTCTGAATTATCGTTATTTGTAAAATATTCATTAACTCTTTTTTTCCTCGGCTCTCCCTACTCTCTTGTTGTTTTTTTGGTCAAATCAATCAATTCTCTCTCCGTCTCTCTCTCTCGCTCTTCTCTCTCCGTCTCTCTCTCTCGCTCTTCTCTCCGTCTCTCTCCTCTTCTCTCTCTCTCTCTTCTCTCTCTCTTTCTGTTGATCAGGGCTGCCATTTGTCCTTATTTATAAGATTTGTCCTTATTTGAGGGGTGCCAATCTTATATGCCATTTAGGTTTTTTCCACCATATTTTCTTTGGGTCAACCGACTTTGCCTTGGAAGCGGCTTTGTTTTACCCCATAAACGCGCCAAAATTTGGTTTACAGGTTTCCATGCTTTTTTAAAGTTTGCATACGAAGAATTGGGAGTGGGGGGGGAGGGGGTTTGAAAATTAAAAAGTGGGTTAGACGCAACCCGCCACCCATTGACTGGTAAAAAAAGGACAACAAATTCATGGAACAATATATTTAAAATTATATACACACAATATATACAATAAAGATACATGCATACATACAATAAAAATTTTGGTCACATTATTGTTCCCGCCTGCAACAGGAGAGCAAATTCCTGAAGAGGTCCCACACGGTCCTCTCACGCACGGGCGGACCGATGAGTCTGAAAGCAAAGGAGTTTTCTAGGGGCGGCCAGCAAATTTTACTTGCCAATTTCTTGCCGCGACAGGTTGTTCCTCTACAGCAGCGCATCGGCCACCTTCTTTATTTTGCTTCGGTAGTTCCCGACGATGGCGATGGCACGGGCCTCCTCCTGTTGCAGGATTCGGCGAGTGAACGCCTTCAAATCGTTCTCCGAAAAGGACAAGCGCCTGCTTTCGGCGACAAAGCACGCCACATCCCTCGTCTCCCTCAGCCTGGACGTGGTCCGATTCGCAGCCTGGGCTCGAGCCGCAGTGCGACATAGCGGCTGCTTCGCCGGCTGGAATTAAAGGTTTAGGTTTTGAATTGCTAGGTCGTTTCATAAAAAACTTGGGTCAATTAGCACCAAAAAGTTTAAATCATTGGGTCAATTGGCACCAAGAATTTTTTTAATTCATTGGGTCAATTAGCACCAAGAACTTTAAATCATAGGATTGTCGCGACTCGAAATCCACTGGGTTTTCCGAACCCTAGGCAATTGGGCAATTCAAGGCGAATTAAGATTTCTTTCATTGCTGAGGTCGACTAACCCAAAGATGCTGCAAAATTTAATACCTGTAAAAAATTAAAAAATATTTATACACTAATTGTTTGTTTGCTCCCTGTGGCCTTTCATATCTCGCCATTCCCGCAATTGGCCAATTACAATAAATAGTGAGCCACGGACAGAATTCTTGACCAGTAAACKAATTAATCAATATGTGAAAAATGCTGACCATCTCATTCACCGGAGAGTTCCGCGACTTTTAATATTGCGGTGGTAGCGACAATCATAAATTCCCCCCCCCCCTCCGCGTATAATAGAATATGAAAAAATGCAGGAACCCCAAGATAAACAAAATATGTTTTACTTGACCAAAAAAGCTCAAACCAACGCGAAAAGGCTATTTTGTGCCATATTGTTCAAAACACGTAAGCACTAAAAATATGTAGAAAAACATAAAAATCACATCCTTAATTATAAATAATGTCTCAAAGGCAGTAAATATGTTTATTTGGGAAATTACATGAGCAACAATCTGCTGGCATAATGCAAATTGTTAGCATTCATTTTGAAAAATTTTACAATTAGAGCGACTTTTTAGTCAATATAAATCAATATTTAGCCGTTTTTCCGTAATAAATCACTTTAAACTTTTTTTTATGTTTGCAACTAATAGGGGGTACAATCCCGCGTGGGATTTTTAGGGATGCTGGCCCCTAGGGCTGTTCGAAAGTCTCGGTTCTCGTGTCGGGAAATTTCTCGGGTTTTCTGAGTCTTGCACCCCAGACATTTGCGGCCCGACTTTTGTGGCCCCAGCCAAAATAAGACATTTACGGCCTACATTTCGCCAATTTTCTAGTATTTTTAAATAACCAAATCAACTAAATTCAAATTTATTCATTTGGCTTGCTCAAGGCCCAACCTGAGCTTTGCTCTCTGACATCACCAATCTTGAATTCTATACTCTGCGAGACGATACTGTAGTGCATTTAGATGTCTGAGAAAGCTCATGTTGGCCTTGAGCAAGCCAAATGAATAAATTTGAATTTAGTTGATTTGGTTATTTAAAAATATTAGAAAATTGGCGAAATGTCGGCCGCAAATGTCTTATTTTGGCTGGGGCCGCAAAAGTCGGGCCGCAAATGTCTGAAAAAGGGATATAATCTCTTCACATTTTGGCCGCAAATGTCTTATTTTGGCTGTGGCCGCAAATGTCTGTGGTGCAAATGTCGGGACACGGTCGAAGAAACACCGAGAGCAAAATTGGGCCATCCTCAAACGGATTTACACATTTTCAAAGACTATTAATTGTTTTTAATTACAAAAATATTGTACGGGTCCAAAAGGGTAAACAAAGCGTGGGTACGATTTGAAGCCAACGTAAAGATATGCCAAACGGACGGTTGAATTCGCAGAAAGTCCCAAAAAATATTGACAAATTAACGGAAAACGTAAAACGGAAAAAAGGGCCAAAAACAACGGAAAAACGGAAAACGGAAAAATTTTCAAATAAAATAAAAAAATATTTTTTTTTTAAAATTTATTTAATAAATATTTTTTGAAAAATTAACAGTAATTATTTTTAAAAATTTTGAAGGGTGTCTTTTTTTCAGCAACCTTCTAAATCTACAGCTGTTGGGTGGGGGGGGTCGGCGGTGCCGATAGGCGCCGCCGGAGAAAATTTTGAAATTTTCGACTCAATTTGTTAAGGATTTGCAACCAAAATTTTAAAAAATTCGGCGATTTTTGAAGCTTATTAGGAGGGGTGAGGGTCCGGCGGCGCCGATAGGCGCCGCCGGAAAATTAAAAAAAAAACAACAAGATTTGTTAAGAAAATCGCTCCAAAAATGAAAATGCAAAACAAAATCCCCAAAATGTTTTTTGATTTCGTCCAACAAAAAATGAATGAAGCTTAATGTTTGTTTGTAAATTGGAAAAAGTAAAAAAGAATTTTTAAAATTGTTTAATCACCGTAACTGTACAGAAAAATAAGAAATAATTACTGACACAGTCGGGGATCTGAACCCCCACCCACACTTATCTCCCCACACCAACAACTCACCATTACACCACAACCAAACCGCATTCCAATTCTCCAAAAATCCCATTCTTAGGGGTGTATATTTTTTCCGTTTGTTTCCGTTAAAAAGGGCATTTTAACGGAAAACGGAAAAAAGGCCCAAAAACAACGGAAAACGGAATTCCGCCCATCCCTGGTCCCCACTCTCTACCAAAAATCGTTTCCTTCTTTCATTTCTCTGCCTCCGTTAATTTCTGAGGATAAAATTTCCCCGCAATTCGGAAAAAGCAAAAACGTAAACAAAAAGGTCCCTTCTTATATTGTTTAGGCCCCATATTTTTTTTGAAAAATAAAATTTATTTTCAAAGTTGAGATAAAAGGTATTCCTGGGGGCAGGCTCGTAGCCAGGAATTTTTTTCGGGGGGGGGCAGTTCTTAGGGGTGTATTTTTTCCTTTTTATTGCATTTTTTTAAGTAATTTTCCAAAAAATGTTCGTTTTTAGGGGGTTTGTTTTCCGTTTTTACTCTAGTTTTGTTAAGAAATTTTCAAAAATGCAAATTTTTTTTTTGCGTATTCTGCTTTACCGTTGGGGGGGGGGTCGGCGGTGCCGATAGGCGCCGCCGGAGAAAATTTCTGAATTTTTGATGTGAATTTGTTAAGAAAATAGTTCTAAATTGTAAAAGTGTAAACCCTCTTGTTTTTTTTTCTCAAATTTCATTTCCCCCCCCCCCCTGCCCCCCCCCTGGCTACGGGCCTGCCTGGGGGTATTCGGGGTCGAGGGATCCGAATATGCGCTCCATTTTACCAATTTCGAACTTCGGAACGATTTTCAAAAACAAAATTCGCCAAAAGTCATTTCAGCCTCAAAATTCACCCTAGAAAACCTATAATTTAAAATTTTAATCATTCAAAAATTTAAAAAAACCGTCATTGCCCATGGCATGGTTAAATTCTTGAAACATTTTGCCCATTATCTAATTTTCTGTTTTTTAGTTTTTAGACTAAACATAATGTCTAATGATGCTTTAAGCAATGAGTCGCAAATTCGACGTCGGCGTTTGCCGTTGGAATTACAATGCGAGGTTTAAAGCCTGGCTGTTTKATTTAAAGTTTTTATCGGTTTTTTTYTTGCTTTTTCGACTAATCCCAAATTTTTTTTTTATGGCTACGACAAAACATATTTAAAGAAAACAATGATTTTTTTAAATAAATTTTGAATTTAAATTTCAGTTAATTTACGCCTTGCCTCTTAAACATGCCTCGCGTCTGCTGCTGTTGTCCAACGGAATCAACAACAATTGCATTGGCCGCGTCCGAAAACTGCACGAAAAATGGCAGGTTCGAATTTTTTGTAAAAATTGTCCAAAATATTGTCAAAATCGACCCCCCCCCCGTTACAGAAATGCCAACATTTTCCTTTCCCTTAAACAGAATCGATGGGATCTCACGGCATGTCACCCACGCCTCGCACTCTCTGAGCCCGATCGATTGATTGTCCTACATAATGGAGAGGGTTATTGGGGTAAATATTATTTTTTGTTAAAGTGATTTAATTGTTTATGTAAAGATTCAGACAATTTTTGAATTAACTCAATTTTCAGATAAGAGCTCTGTCCACGCTGAAAAGCCAATGTGGAAAAATCCTTACTTTGAAGTGAAAATCTTAGAGAAAAAAGGGTAATTTATAAATATTATAAAACATTTGCTGTGCTTTAAATATTTAGCTTAACTTTCATTGGACTTGCGACCAAACGAATGCCATTGAACTACCCGGTTGGAGTTTACAAAGGCACTTACGGATACTCAAACTGGGGCACATTTTGGGGTCACGAGGTCGACGGATGTGGCCACGACATCGATGGACGTCCTTTCATCGYTGGAAAGCCTTGGTTTGATGTCGGCGACGTCGTCGGCTGCGGCGTCAATTTAAATAATAGCCAAATTATTTACACAAAAAATGGACAGCGTTTCGGTGAGAAAGAATAAGATTTTGGGGGCAAATCATTTAAAAAAAAGCCAAAACTTTTTTTGGTTACGGGGGGCGGGGAGGGAATTCGACCTCKCGCCCAGTTCAACCAATTCGGGCGGCCGGACGCGAATTTGAAAGTTCAAATTTTTGGAAGAGCTTTTTTATTGCAAAAAGCATCATTTTTTTTGTTTATTTGTTTGTTTTTGCAGACACCGCCAATTTATTTGTCAATTCTGCCGCCGAATTGTTTCCTTGCGTTTCGTTGGACAGTCCTGACGCCGAAATTGAAGCGAATTTTGGCCCCAATTTCCAGTTCAACTTTGCCGATGGCATTTAGAAACTGAAAAAGGAGGGGATTTGTTGTTGAAGATTACTGGTCATTTATCATTTTTCTCTGTTGAGCAAAGCATTTTATCAATTTCTTTTGTTTCCGAATTTGTCAATATTTTTGGGCTTTTTTCGTAAAATTTGCTTTGGTGTGTTCAAATTCAGCACCGGTTTAATCGCTTCCGATCCGAATTCCAAAACCTGGGGCATATTTTTATTTCAAGGAATAGCCTAAGCAAATTCAGGGAAAATCAAGAATGTACGCGAGCGTATTCTTGTAAGACATAATGTTTGTGTCGCATCGTTAATTATTTAATTGATGGAATTTATTTAAAATTGTTGCAAAAATATCCCCTTTATGATTACTTTTTTTGTTTAAATTGTTACTTCCTTGGGTTATTATATTCTATTTCCTTGAAAATATTGGGGTTTTTAACAGAGTTTGTGGACAATCTGTTGTCATTAGATGTAAAGATTTTTGAATGATTGACCTTTTTTAATTTTTTAAATATTCTCAAACAGTGGCACTCAAACAGTGGCACTCAAACTGGCACTCAAACAGTGGCACTCAAACTGGCACTCAAACAGTGGCACTCAAACTGGCACTCAAACAGTGGCACTCAAACTGGCACTCAAATAGTGGCACTCAAACATATTTTTAAAATTTTTGTTTTTGTTGAATTAGAAATAAAAACGCGAGTCAAAATAAAATAAAATGGTTTAATCGAATCTGCCGCCCTCATTACGTGCCGAAGAGTTTCTGGTGGCGTTCTTTCAGTTCCTTCGCTGCTTCAGTCCCCAATTTGTTGAATTCAGAAATATTGTTAAATAATTCTTCCCGGCAATCAAAAAGTCCTCCACGGTCATCGCTCCCAAAATTTTCTTCTGAAATTAATTAAATTAAATGTTTATTTATATTTGCAAATTTTGGACCTTCATGCCAATGATGCCGCAAAGATGTGCCAATCGGAATTTGAAAATGGCAGACTTTTTGCTCTTTTCCAACAAAAACTCAACGCAACGCTTCTCAACGGAATCCAACAAAAAACGATTTGCCAAAATCAAAACGTTCTCAATGCATTCATCTGAATATTTATTTGGGAATCCCAAGCGCCTTTATTTTTAAAAGGTGTTTGATTTAACAATTATTTGGGTCAAAATTACGAAATACTCGTCAAAACAGCCCAAAATAATTGAGCGTCGGCATATATCCATTTTTCGTCAATTTGAATATTTGGCGATTTTTCGGCGTTTTCTCCAAAAAACGAAATTCGGAAATATTTCGAGTGGGCCGCCAGAAGCTGAAAATGATTAAAAAATAATTTTAAAAATTTTATTTAAACTCACATGTTTGTCCACATACACAACTTTTCCATTGACCCGCAAGGCATCTTCGAGGCGCACTTCGCTAAATTGAAATTGAATTCAGAAAATGAGAAACTGAACAAAAAGTTTTTTAAACGCAAACTTACGGCATTCCCTCTTCAATGATCACTTCGGCTTTGAATGCCACAGCGTCCTCCTCCTTAGCGTAGAAACCWTTCTTCGGGTCCATTAATTCCTGTAAAATAAAAAAACTGAATTAAAATTAAACAATTTTTGTTCACCTCAATTTTAACAAACTGGTCATAGCCATAAGAATAATTGACTGTGAAAATGTTAAATCTGTCCAGACTTCTTATCTTCATAAGGCATTCACCGCTTTTCTTGCAAGAAATAACGCTTAATTGAACTGCCGCACGACAAGTCCAGGCTATGTCTTAAAATATATTTTTATTTATGGGATTTATTGAAAAGCATTCAAATTTCTCAGCATTCACAAATTAAGCTCGCCCACCCGTTTTATCGCCAAAGCAATTCAGGTAAAGGCCAACGTAATCATCCAAATGTTCGATTTTGATTTGCCATGGCAATCCGTTAATGAACTCGACCGCGTCACTGCACACTTTCTTTGGCCCACGACCAGCAGAAAATTCTTTGAAGTTCGGCATCCGGTACACAATTTGGCCGCGTTTGTACTTATTGTCTGCAAGGAGCAATTCAGCCAAGATTGAATCGTTGAAAAGGCTATTTTACTTTTGGCTTGATCACCACCGGTGTTCGACGTATTCGATGAAGATTGAGTTTTCGATCGTTTCATTTGAATGGTGAGTATGTTAGACAATTATGGCATTTTTAAGAGGCAAGGCGTAAATTAACTGAAATTTAAATTTAAAATTTGCTAAAAAAACATTGTTTTCTTTAAATATGTTTTGTCGTAGCCATAAAAAAACCGAAAAAAACTTTAAATGAAACAGCCAGGCTTTAAACCTCGCATTGTAATTCCAACGGCAAACGCCGACGTCGAATTTGCGACTCATTGTTTAAAGCATCATTAGACATTATGTTTAGTCTAAAAACTAAAAAACAGAAAATAGATT
>MEIZ01000397.1:6070-22017 GCA_001723225.1 Globodera ellingtonae | reverse complement strand
GAAACCAAAAAAGAAAGCAGGAAGTCCAAGTAAATGCCAAAAGAGAGAAAATGTCAAGAGGGAAAAGTGCCAAAAGGCAAAATGCCAAAAGGGCAAAAAGGTGAAATGCCACGGGGGAAAGCCAAAAGCGGGGAAAAATGCCAAAAGGGAAAAGTGCCAAAAGAGAGAAAATGTCAAGAGGGAAAAGTTCCACAAGATGCAAATGCCAAAACGAAAAGTGCAAAAAAGTGAAATGCCACAGGGGAAAAGCCAAAAGCGGGGAAACTGCCAAGCGGAAAAGTGCCAAAAGGGAAAATACCAAAAGGGCAAAAAGGTGAAATACCACGGGGGAAAGCCAAAAGCGGGAAAATGCCTAGCGGGAAAAGTGCCAAAAGGGAAAAGTGCCAAAAGAGAGAAAATGTCAAGAGGGAAAAGTGCCAAAAGGAAAAAGCCATAAGATGAAGATGCCAAAAGGTGAAATGCCACGGGGGAAAAGCCAAAAGCGTGGAAAATGCCAAGGAGAAAAGTGCCAAAAGAGAGAAAATGTCAAGAGGGAAAAGTTCCACAAGATGCAAATGCCAAAACGAAAAGTGCAAAAAAGTGAAATGCCACAGGGGAAAAGCCAAAAGCGGGGAAACTGCCAAGCGGAAAAGTGCCAAAAGGGAAAATACCAAAAGGGCAAAAAGGTGAAATACCACGGGGGAAAGCCAAAAGCGTGGAAAATGCCTAGCGGGAAAAGTGCCAAAAGGGAAAAGTGCCAAAAGAGAGAAAATGTCAAGAGGGAAAAGTGCCAAAAGGGAAAAAGTACCATAAGATGAAGATGCCAAAAGGTGAAATGCCACGGGGGAAAAGCCAAAAGCGTGGAAAATGCCAAGAGAGAAAAGTGCCAAAAGGGAATTGAAGTATTTCAATCAAATCTGTTCATAACATATCCGTACTTCTAGCGGTTGGGTGCGCCGTTAGGCGCACCTAAACCGCTAGTAATTATTTATTTCAACGAACCTCTTGAGGAGAAATCGATTTGTAGAAAGACGAGGAAGTATGCTAGCTGTGCGTAAAGTTTACCACAATTAAGGAAATCAAGGCTAGCAAATTGTATACTCGTAATCAATACCGTACACCAACGCAATCAAATATTTTTATAATTAACAAAAAATTAAAATAGGCTAATAACAGTCGTATCGTAAATGTCAAAAAGGCAAATTATAATTAATAAAAAATTCGAATTATTGGTATGAATAAAATTTAGCAAAATAAAAAACTAGAATAAACAATAATATTGCTTATAAATAATAAATAGATTTTCAAATGATTTTATTTGAGGCGTAAAGCGGCGCAGGAAAATAGGCGATTTGCCCAAAAATGATAGATTCTTAGTTTAAAAAATAGAGAGCAAGAACATGTGCATAGTTCAAAAGATAAATTAATTATTTAAAAAGGATTACAGCCCAGCCTTAGTTTAAATATTAATTAAAAAAGACTTTAGATGTAAAATGTTTTTTAATAATAAAAAAGAGAATAATTTAATACCCCAATTTTAAACACACTACTGTAAGTATTTCATTAATAAATTTTAGCTTTAAATATTATTATTAAATATATTAACATCAATATAATTGAAAATATATAAAAAATGAAATAAAATCAGCCAGAGGAAAAACCATTCTCAACTTTTTGCATCATAAATGTCACAATCCCGCGATTTAAACCAAAAAGCATAAATCCTAAGAAAACACTTATTATAAAAAATAAAATAATTATAATGAATTTCAAAAGGGATGAAAATTATCAATAATAAATTAATTGAATCATAAATAAATGTAAAATCAAATATCATAACACTATTTTTGAAACTATGAATTGTATATTAATACTACATCATTGCCGAATAACAACGGGGCCGGCAAATTGACAAGCCCCCATTATAAAAAAACAACAAAATCACCAGAACGATAACCGAGGCCTTTTAATAAACTAATTTAAGTCCTATGTTTTATTTCAATGCTAGTATATAATTACTTTTAATATATTTCATCCAAGACCACCGCGCATTTCCGTCACTAAATGGATCATGGATATTCGCGCCAAAAGTCCGAATTAAGTTACTTAGTTTTGTTTTTAATTTAAGCCTTATTTTAAAAATGTATTAAATTTTTTGGATTTTCTATTATATTAGGACCCTTTTATCAATACTAGATTTTAATAAAATAGTGAACTCCTGTATTTTTAACAACTGGGTTCTAAATAAATCATTTAATTGAAATAAAAATAATAAATCTTTACATTTGAACACTTCCCTGGATTTTTTACAATTTAATATTTTATTTGTGTTTTTCTTTTTTTTCAATGCAAAAAATCTGCAGACAATGAGAAATACCTATAAAAAGTGATTCTGAAAAACACTGCTTCTGAGAGCTAAGATATAATTCRAAGAGCGATCATTTTTKCACGAGCTCCGTTTGTGCAGTTAAGAACATCAATATTATTAAGTGAATGTTATGATTTTATTTGAAGTAAAAAAATAATATTCTATTTTATTAATCGAATTTGTTCTAGCTGATTTAATATGTTAACAATAACATATTATTTTAAGTTCCGTTTAAATTTGTATGTTTGTGTTTTTACATAAGCTTGTTTGGTTAAATCTTCAATTGAGAAAAATCAACTATTAATTGGATTTTATAAAAATAAATAAAATATTTTGCTTTTCGCCATTGTAATGTAACATATGCCAAGACGGTCAAGGCCTAGCGCGTTTCGATAAACTTCAAATGATTAAATCTTCTACTCTTTGCCATGGAACACCAAATCTTTTTAGATTTAAATTTTTTTTTAAATCGATTACTTTTTTATCTTAATTATAACTGCTTATTTTTACTTAATAAATTAATTTATTATGAATTTATGAAACATTGCACTCTTTTAAAGAAATTGCATTTTCCATAATCTCAGTCTCCATCCTTACTCAATCTCGTTCTCAAATTGCCGCCGGTTCTTGCACTCAAATTGGCTCTAATTTTGTAGCGCTATTACCCTTTTTTGCCAGTCGGCAGGATTAACAAAATTAAAACTTTTTATTTTTTTTGGCAATTTGTTTGTCTTTAATGTGAGAATTTTATATGATCTGTTTTATGCCATTGTAGATGATTTTTTCAATGCTTTTTAATACATTTTTTGTTTCAAATAAGTGAATCTTTATTTATAAATATTCAAATGACGTCCGATTGCATTTAAATGTCTCAGACGTTCTTTTTAATTAGGGAGATAAATTATTATAATTGGTGTTTTATTGTTAGTCAAATAATTACGTACTTTATTGATAAGTCAAACATGGCCGCACCATAAACAATTTGGTAAAACCTTTTTTAAATAAATCGCCTTTAAGGTAAAATATTGTATTTATCCATGCTTGAGTTTTTTAGATACTGCAGGTCATTTTTTGATATGAGACATTCTGTACCTTTTACTCGTTTTTCATAACCTATTTTAGTATCGTGTTTTTTTGAGTAATTTTAATCCTTTATTTCAAGCTATCTTTACTTCATGATATTTATTTTTTTGTATCTTATTTTGGTTTTAAATTTTATTGGCAATTTTTTGAGTTTTTTTCGTTTTACGTTATTGAGCGCGGGCACAAATTTAGATTTTTTAATTAAATTATATTTTATCATGGAATTGTTGTCTAATAATTTTTCTTAACCGACTTCAGTTATAAGATATTAATGTATCGTTTAGTTTAAAAATTAATAAAATATTATGCCCATTCTTTTATAGTTTATTAACGACAACAAGAGTTGTGACTATTAAGGCAGCACACTTGCAGCACCATCAGCTCTCAACTCTCTTTTATTGCTGTTGGACTTCTTTGGCCCACGGTTGGAATCGCCCCTTTATTGCCGTCGGACTTCTCTGCCTTCGCTACTTCTGCTTTTGCCATGGTCTTGCGTTTTTTTAACAGTTTTCACTGATAGAAAAATTCAATTATTTCAATTGTATAGATATGTTAACATATTTTATTTCAGTTTAAATTTTTCAAGAAAATGTGGTTTAACTAGAATTAATAAAAAATTTTATTCAATAAAAAAAACAAATTCGGGTTTTTTAAATAAGGCGTCTTTTTACCCTATTCTTAGATTATTCAGGTAAAATATTTTTTTTTTATTTGATTAAGCCGATCTAGTATTTATTGTAATAAAATGTATTATTAATCGCATTGCTTCATTTGATTTTGTCATTTTGTTTGAGAAAATGTTTGATAATCGCGCGAAAAAAACCTGTTTAGTAATTTTGTAGTAGGATTATAATTTTGGCTTTATTTTTATATTAACATTTATTATTTTATTTAGTTTAAAAAATTGCACTTCAAAAATTTGCGATTTTCGAATTTTTCAAAAAAATACAAGGCTTTTTTGAAAATTCTGCTTTACTTCTGGGGCTGTCTCTTATACACATCTAGATGTGTATAAGAGACAGGTTTATATTTTTGAAACGCTTTATGAAATTTTATTTTTTTAATATTTTTAAAATTAATAAATTAATTTATACACAACAAACTTATTGCGCATAATTTTTTANTGCCGATAGGGGCGCCGAGAAATTTTTGATTTTGACACAATTTGTTAAGAGATTTTGCAGCCAAAATAAAAATACGTTGATTTTGTCTTTTGGGAATGAATGAATTTCTTATTAGATTCTCAAAAAAATAAATGCTATAACCTAAAATATTTTTTGCACAACGTTCTCATTCAGTTCTCTTATGGCTCAGTGGTTAAACTCTGTCTCAACTTATTTAACGAAGCTTCTACTCCCCGAGACAAATCACCTTTTATTCTTTTTAATTCAATAAATACAGTACTGATTCTTTAATCGGAAAACAAGAAATATAACTCATAAAACCAAATAAAATAGTTTTTTTGCAAATTTTAGGCACATTTCCTTAATTGAATTCACTAAAGCTTTTTTTCCCCCCGGCTGCACCTATTTCTGATTGGCTGCGTCGTTTCTATGATTTTATTTAAGAAATGATTGATAAACCAATCTTTTTTTCTGATTTTGTTATTTAATATTTCTTGTTATTTTTAAAATACCTTTATAGGATATCTTGAAATGAATAATTTAATAAAAATATTTGATGGATTTAGAATTGTTTATTTTAAGAATAAATCCGTATCTTATTGAGATAACTTATAAATAAAGCACTTTTACGTATCAAGAAGCATTCCGGTGTCTCTTTTTAAATTTCGTAAGCCAATGCTATGACGCTTTGAAACCGATAACTTTGTTTCGCCAAGGATGTTATTTGCCTCCAGGACCATTTCCGAAGAATAACGTCGGGCAAACTCAAATTATTTCATTCGTAACTTTTGTCATTGACACTTTTATCAATCTGTTTATGCCTCCTCTTTGCATGGATTTGTTTGCATTAATATTTTCCAATCTAGTATTTTTATATTATAAAATTCGTTTTTGTTTAAATCTAATTTAATAATTCTTGTACCAAGTTATAATAAAAATATTTATTTCGCTAAATTACCGGCTACTTTGATTATATAATCAATTTGAAATAATTAATCATATTTTAAAAAAATCTCAGAAATGAGTTTTTTTGGTGCTCAATGATGCTTTTTTACTTTCTGATGATGAAGTAAAAAAATAAGTAATTTAATATAATTACGGAGCTCCTATCTTATGTTTATTTAATCTGCATAATTATAGTTAAACATGTTAAAGTCGTTTAATTTAGGTTCTTCCATAGAAAAGGATTCTGTATAAATTGCTATTTCTGTTACAAATTTAGTTTTCATTAATATTTAACTGTAAAGATCTTCTTATTTAAGGGTTTTTTTATTTGCAGAGAGTTTTAATTAACAAACATATTTATTTTTAAAAAGAATTTTTTTTTTAGGAAAAAATTAAATTTTAATAACATTCATCTTTTTAATAAAATTGTGAGGTATGCATATTTCTAGCAAAATTGTATAACTTTATGGCCTAATTGTTTTAGCAATTTGGGGCTAATCTAAAAAAGTTTAAACAAAAAATTATTTTTGGCTCAAAATTTTTATAAATATTGTCATATATATTTGTTTCTAGGATCAATAAATATTTTAGATACCAATTGACTAAATCATTTTTATAAATGATTCAAATATTATTGGTCTATTTTTAAAGTGCGTTTATAATTTTATTTTTTATTTTAACTAGAATGATGTTTGTTTATTTTGCTTACTTCTTCATTTATCTTTATTTTAACAATTCTTTGTAATAGTTAATTTAATTTAAATCTTTTGCGTCTCTGACTGTAAGGAATCGTTGCATCGGCACAGTTTATCCCCTTCCAAAGTCTTTTTCTATTTTTTAGCTTCACCTAATTTATACTTTTGATGAAATTATATTTTAATGGACTAAAAACTCTGACCGCTAATGGTTTAGTGTGAAATTTATATATGTATTGACAATTTAACTAAGAATTAGTTGAGACTGTTGTTATATTTTGCAAATGTTATTTCTGAAATATATTTTGTTATTTTATCGTGTTTATTATAAATAAAAAAATTTTAAAATTTTAAACTGTTTAAAGGTGCTTTTATAGTATAGGAGGCCAACAGCCTTCGGTGGGGACAGAACTTACACATTTTGTAAGCTCTGCCTTCGAAACATTGGGTCGGTGGCCAAAAGTCCCTGCGCATTGTTAAAAATTTGAAAAAAATCATTCGTTTTTTATACGGCAAAAGTGATGATTCTAAGCCGCAAATTTTGCATTTTAGTAGTGGTTATCAGGTAAGCATCAATTATTATTTAATTTTTATATTCGAGTTTTTCACATTAAATATGTAATCTATTAATTTGGTTCGGGAATAAATTTGTTTTAAATTTTATTTACTTATAATACATGCCATCCGTTTGAAGTATAATTGACGGCAATCAGTGTGAGAAAAAGGGTATATAAAGCGGCAAATTCATTGACCGAACCAATTGATTGACTACAAAGACATTAATGTAATTTTAAAATACAGTATGAAAACTTGTTTTTATTTTGTATTAAGATGATTTTCTTCGTTTTATATTTTTTGAAGGTTTTTGTTACCTGCGCTGAGAAGGTAAAAATAATATTTGATAATGATTTAAACGCTTTTGCAATTAAACTTTTTTTCGGTTCCTTAGAGTAGTTTTCATCGGGCTAAATTTGTTGCAAACCTTTTTTTTTATTCACAGAGATTATGCTTATTTTTGTAAAGATTGCCGTGAAGACTGACAGATATTTTTCTATTTAGATATATTCTAACTATTTTATGGCATATTCAACATTTAAATACTTTACTCAAAATGAATTTCGAATATGTCAGTTTTCTCTTTTGTGTATTTATGTGAAACAATAATTTTAAATGTTTTACTAATATGATTTTAGAAGCATATATTATGATTAGATGTAGAAATGACTTTATTTACAATTTTTGTTTAGATTAATAGGATTTTAATTTATTTTTATTTAAATTATTCGCATTAATGTACCTGTTGTTTTAATAATTTTAGAATGCATTGTAAATTTGGAAAATATAATTGATTTTATTGGTTATGTCAGTTTTGGGTTTTTAAAGCTCATTTATTTTATAGGTTGATTTATGTTTTGTACTCCTTTAATCAATAAAGATTTAAATTAATGTTTTTTTGTCAGTCCGTTGCTAAGGTAACACCTTTAAAATGCATTTAAAACTATATCTTTTTTATGGCAATTGATATTAAACGGCAAACGTGACTTTTCGGGGTACTTTTCTTGACTCACAACGATCAATTACGTACTGATAATATATTCTGATGCTTTTTATATTTATTTATTTCTAACAATGAGACTAATAAATAAATTTTTATCTCTTGTATCAATATTTAACCAACATTTATGTTTGTCATGATTGATAAATATTAGACTTTGCATAATTTCTACTAATTATCGAATTGAATGGTTTATTTTTTAAAGATAAATAATTTACTTATTTTTTTAACATTTTTTTCATTAACGTGATTTGCAATAATTTTTAAGAAGTACAAAATGGCAAATTATTAAGACACCAACTGTAATATTACCCCAAATTTAGCCGCTCTCAACCAGCCTGTTTATGGTTCCCGTGCAGTTTTCCTCATCCCCAACTCCGCTGGCGCCCAATCCCATGTCCAATGCTATTCCTTTGTTTCCCCCGAATATTCATGTGCCCTCTCCTCCCTCCCCGGAACATAATTAACATAAAAACTTATATTACATTCGTAAAATTTTTTATATAACATAAATCAAAGCGATAAGCATGAATTGCAATCATTTAACATAAAATTAATTTTATCAAATTTATATTTTTACACTTTGAACTATTTTTAGAACTAAAAAATTCATATAAAAACAGTGTAAAATAAGACTAAACAGCTAAGTATTTTAAATCATTAATGAATATTTTGTAAATACTATATAATTATGCCGTATAACTTTCTATAAATTACAAAATTCCGATCGGGCTATATTCATGGCAAGCAAGCAGTATCATTGGTATGATTTATTACATTAAATTTTATTGATTCAAAAAATTAAATGTTGAAGTTTTAATGTATTAAATTTAAACATACTACATAATTTCTGATTAAATCCTTTAGAATATTTATCTATACAAAATATTATTTTATTTATTTTTGATTTTTCTTTTTACAGTTTCATGAGGAGCAGAAAAATTTAGCAATTGGTGCATCTGGTTCGCCGTTCTTTTCAACTTCCAGACGTTGGAAGTCTATTCTTAATACTGGCTTATTTCTTCACTCCACCGTGAAGTTATTTATAGGCAAATATTAATTTCAAATTATAGAGTCGCAAACTATATTGTTTTACTAATCAGAATTTGTATAAATTAATTTTTATCCCTAAATGTTAATCTCCCAAATTTTAATTAATAATTTAGAATTTATCTATTAAGTAAATTATTAATTTTGCTTTTTAAAATTTATGCGTTTATTTTACATTTTTGAGGGTGTTTGATAGCCTCATAACAAAAAACAATCCGAGACGCAGTGGCGCTTACTCTCGTTCCGATTGCGTAAAGCCGAAAATGCTTTCTTGAAAAAGTAAGTAATTCTTCAAAAAACATAAACTAAATATCTCTATTTTGAAATAATAACTATTGAAAAAATTAAATCAAAAATGGAACGTTTGTTGGGAAAAATAATAAATTGGTCAACGTCGAAAAAAAAATTAATATTCCCAGCATCAAAAAGTTTTTAACGCATTAATGCTGAAAAAATTAAAAAATGTGTTCAATGAAAATAAAAAATAAATAAATGACTTTATCCTAGGTATTTTTAACACAAAATGAAATGAAATGAAATTTATCTTTCAAAAAAATTATAAAACTTTTTCACTAGAAATTTTTGCAAAAAAATATTATCCTCACGCATTTAAATTAACGTGAGGTCTTATTGGGATTATTTTATAATAAAAACACATAAACACCTTCAAGAATCATTAATAAAATTTTGATAGATACAAAAACATTTGCCAAATTAATATAAAAATTTAAAGAAACCATTATTACAAATAATTTTTTATTGAGACTCTTTATTTCGGAGCGTAATATGTATCTGAATAATGTTTTGGCAATCGGCATTTACGCTCATTTATTATAATTATTGTTAAAATTAGTACGAGGCTTTATTACTTGAATTACTTGACATTAGAGGTTTAGCTTAAGCGCGCATGGTCAAACAAATGTTCGTTAATTAATTTCAATTGTTAAACTGTAGTTCCTATTTGTTTATTTTTAAAATTTAAAATTTTTGCATATTTTGAGTTAGTTGTTAAAAAAAATTATTATAAAATTTTATTTCTGCGTAGTTCCGGTCTTCTCACTAAATGGTACAATGTTTTTTAATAAATAATATGTGCATGTTCTCTTTCGACTGCAATATCTTATTATTTGTAAATAACATTTTTTGGTATTCTTACAAGCGGCCTATTATGGCTTCGAACCTGCACGTCCAACATCGTGATCCCCAAGTAGGCGCATTGTAACACATGGGAATAGTTAGGCTCGCGCAAGATAAACATTTTTTACATAATATAACTGTTATATATATTTAGTCTCTAATAAATGATGTTATATATTTGTAAAATACTTAAATGTTCAAACTTTTCAAAAGATGAACATTATCTATAATCAATTTTAGGATATTAGTTTTTTAAATTCTTTTAAAATTTAAATCAAGTATTTAAACGACCAACCCACCATCATTTTCAATCTGTTATTATAAATATTTTAAAGAACTCCATTAAGCTTTATTATTTGTATTTTAATCTTTTAAAATGAATTTAGTGGTTTAAAAGGTTGTGATTTACTTTTGTTATTTAGTTGTTATTCTGTTTTCTTCACCAATAAGAAAGAGCATTCATATATATATATCAATTTTATTTTACCGAGTTTTTTTGCGAGTATTAAGAATATAAATTTTCTGTTCAGTTTTTTTGGTTAAATATAGTTAATATATATATTTTTTTATAACATTTAAAATTCTTAAAAAGCATTATTGCTTTTTAATTGGCTATTTTATKTAAGTTTTAATTTAAAAATAAAAATTTTGCTTGAAATACCCTGTGTTTTAAATATTTCTTATTTTACTTTAGAAATGAATAAATTTCGTTTAATGATAAATTTGTAATTTATTTCGTATATTTATAAATTGCATATAGCCACTTTGTTATAACTTATTATTGCTTTTGAATTGTTTAAACTAAATTTRAAACCGATAGTTTTGCATTTTTTATATATATAAGTAATGCCTAACTGAGGTTAATGAGAATATTTATTCTTTCGAATTTCTTTTTATGATTTTTAATTAGAATTTTGAAATTATAATAAAAACTTTTTTTGAATTTTTTTGACGTTTTTGATATTATGCTCGATAGAGTGGTGGCGGCATCAAAATTGAATCCAATGATTCTTGAGAAGGCGGTAAAGCGCGTAATGCTGAACTTGTGTAGCTGAAGTGAGGACTTTGAGCGGCCAACCATGCGATTCGTGGGATTGGCAAATGCTTACAGAAGTATCCAAAATGCTATTAATATTTTTATTTTAGAACATTCAACGCATTAAATTATTTTAAGCTATTATAATTTGATTTCATTACAATATTTATCACACGCTAAAATTTACAACTAGCATTAGTACTCTGCTATTTATAATTTTTATTAATTTTAAATAAGCAATAATAATTTTATTTTATTACTTTTGGATTTATAATTTATTGGAGACGATAAGTTGTAACATGTTTAAGATCGGATATATTTTTTAATAATAATTTATATTCAAGGTTTTGGTTGGGTTTCTTTCAACATTTAGTTTAAAATTATATTTTATTAATTTTTATATTTGTAATTTGTAGAGGCGTTCACCGAGCACTAGAGGCAAGAACTCATCCAACTTGAATCGAATAGGGCATCAGGAAGGGGTGCGCTTCGTTCCCCCCCCCCCGCTCGTTTCCCCCTCAATGTTAATTTCACACAACTTCATTTAAATTTTAAGACCACACGCTTATTGTATTGGTACTTGTAAAATAGCTTTTTTGTTTAAGGTACTGATTCATTAATCAGAGTTTCTTTTTATTTTGAAATAATTTTTCTTTTTAAGCATTAGAATTTGCATTTAAAAGTATGTTATTTAAAATAAATTTTTTATTTTTTAACAATTTAATTTAGTTATTTTTTTGATAATAACCGCATTTTGAGGCGGCGAAATATAATTCGTTTTTATGAAAATTTGATATTTTTATTTCACTTATTAACAAAAGTTTGCTTACTTTAAATTGAAAGTTTATATTCACTTTTTATTTTTGGCAAGTTGCAAGACTTTATAGTGTTTAAGTTTTGAGTTTAGTTGAATATATTTAGTATGGTAATTTTAAGATTTTGATGCTCCGTATAACTATTAGTTAAAAGAGAGTTGAACTTTTATAATTTCAATCATAAACTCCAAAAACTGCATGAGTAAAAAGTTTTTAATAGTCAATTTTAATCTTTTCTTTTTTTCAATAAAATTAACCAAATGCTGCTAAGGATTTTTGATTTATTTTGTAACAAAACTAAGGGCTTTATACCTCACAGATTAAATGGGCTGTTGGATCTTCTTGTTCAGTCTGTCGACTTGCTGTTATACGATAATTTGAACGCTGTATCCGGATCAAGACAACAATCGCCGTGAACGTAATTGCGGATAATCGTAATTTCGCTTTCATTTTTTTCATTTACAAATATTTGAATTTTATTATTTTGCTCATTCGATTGCAACTTTTTTTGGTTGGCATTTCAATTTTTAGCTATTTGTTTTTCGTTTTTGTTTCTCATGACTTCATAGAATTGAAAAATTGCAAAAAACTTTTTTATAATTAAATTTTGCTTTTTGTCGGGAAAATAACTACATTACTGTTAATTAATTATCAAAAAATTTCATAATACGCTCATTTTTTGTTTCGTGCGCCGGCCTAATTTCAAGTTGTACAATTCGTAGACTTTGATAGCTATATTTTTTCATTCTAAAAGTTAATTTGCATAAAAAAGTAAACATTTTATTGCCACAAAAATTTTTTAAATCTGAATTATTTTTTATTCGTATTCCGATTGTAAGAGTCAATGTTTATAAAGATTACGGAAGATAATCAAAATTGGTACTCTTTATTCTAAATTGAAAGCATTTTCAGGAAATCGTTTTGCAACTTTTCGAATACGAATTTTTAAATTATTTTGGATTTTTGAATGTTTATTAGTATTATCCAAATCAGGAGTGGACGAAAACAAAAAATTTTTAATTTCAAAGTAAAACGAACTGAAAAACTTTGTTAGGACCAAAATCAAACCATAAAATTATAACAAATTTTAAAAAAASAATGGAAAAAATTGATTTTGAKGGTGCATTTTTGGTAAAAAAAWTTGCTCTTAAGGCGTATCTCGATAATTATTTCAATTCATTTTAATAAAACATTTTCTTACTTAAAATATCATTATTATTTAAATTTTGTTTTCTGACCATTAAATGAATTGCTTTCAAATGATAGAAAATTTCAATTTGTTGTTTTAGTTGTGATATTGCTACTATCGCAAACTTGAGTTGCTGCTTTTCATTTTTGAGGTTAATTATATATTCCTTTTTAATCGTTTTATTTTCAAGATGGTTTTAATATTTTAAATTGCTATCTTTTTGTTAAATTGTTTTATTAAAATTTGTATATGAAAATTATTTAATTATGAGAAAAGTGAACTTTCAATAGATAAAATTTTTTTAACGCATTGGTGATTATGTAGTATTTAATTGCAGCCTGGTTTTGAAACAAAATTTAGAAATTAACCAAACTTTTAATCCTGTATTGCAAATGGTGTATGCCGCAATCAAACATCGCGTGTACGCGGATTCGAATTATCAATATGCTTGCAGCTCATAATATTTATATAACAACATATTTTAATTCTTGTTTACTATATTTTAGAAAAATATAACATTTTTTCAAAATAAATTTGACGCATTTTTATCACTCAGTTGGTGGTAAATGGTTTAAAAGTTATTTAATTAATAGTGTCCTGTGAACAATGTAAAAATGTAAAGATGAATGCCTTTCGGAAGACTTTAATTTATTCTTTATTTTCATTTACCATTTG
Source organism: Globodera ellingtonae (assembly GCA_001723225.1). NCBI lineage: Eukaryota > Metazoa > Nematoda > Chromadorea > Rhabditida > Heteroderidae > Globodera > Globodera ellingtonae. The sequence continues at coordinate 8,366 of MEIZ01000397.1, read as the reverse complement.
ATTGTTTGTATGTTTAAATAATATATTAAATATTTTAGATCTTGATGCACATTCTCATTCAAAAAAATTACTAAAAATTATATCTTAAGACTATTTTTTAAAATTTATTCTATTTTATCATTTTTTTTATTACATTACCGTATTATTAATTAAAATGTTTTATAAGGGTTCATTAAATTATTTGCACTATTTATTTCAAAAACAAAAGCCGAAGGCATATATTCATTTATTTAAATATTTTTATTTTTCGCTAAGAATAGGTTAATATTATTTATTTAATGATTGATTCTAATAATCAATATGACTAAATTTTAGACATTTAAATTATGTTAAAGTTTAATTCACGTCTTTTTCAAAACATTAGCCAAGATAAAGTCTTGCGTTCAATAGCGGCACATTTTTTTGCGTTGTTTAATGAAAATTACTTATCCTGCGGTTTATCTTATTTTTAACACGCGTTTATCACGCTGGTTTAAATATATTGCTTAAAATTAAGGCTTAAATTTAATAAATAATTGTCTTTTGTTTCGGTGTTGGGCGCTTAAGTTTTTTACATTTATAAATCTTTATTTAATTAAATTGATCAAGTTGACAGGTATCGTATTGAGCCAAAGATGATGAGCTATCGCACACGCTGGTGAGTGTGTATGGTCTGCAGTCCAGCCGCAGGCGCCTGTCCGCACTGTGGTGTAGGACAGGGACTCCGAATGATGTAATATTAATAAATGTTAAAGTAAATAATCTGTAATTATTATTTTTATTTTGCATATCGACTTTGATTGTGGTTATCTATCATGATGCATTTTATCCATTATTCTTTAGTTAATGAGTACGTTCATAAATAATATTGGGTAATGATTGGCCATCTCATGCGGATGAACCTCAGAACATTGGTTAAGTGTATTTCGTAATTGTACTTTTTTACATAGGAATTTGGAACTTGAAATGGGTCGCGGGTGCTMTTTTTTTGTTATATTATTTTTATATTACTCTTTTAACTGTTGAATGCAGGATACTTACTATCATTTAGAGAATGATTATATTTTTATTTAGTTTTGAAATTGAAAACTGGTGTAATTATATTAATTTTATTTACTGGGGATATTTTTGAATTTCTAGAGTTTTTTTAAATTCAAGTTTTTTGAAAAAAACGCACAATATTTTATATTTTATAAAGCATAAAGGTAAAATAGTTTAGTAAGTAAATAATTACTGGTCCATTGGGAACCAATTTTGTTGTTTATGTCACTTCAATATAAAATGAATCATCTGCATTCTTGTTCGTCATTCTCATATAATTCACGCAGTTGCAATATAGTTTAAGTTATTGAAGTAAAAAGTGCATTAAAAATAATTGCTTAAATTTTATAATTTTAAGCATTAATTTTTCTCTTATTTTTAATAATTTTATTAAAAAAGATTCTTGGTTGGTTTCTGTGTGTTCAACATTAAGAGGAAAAAAAAGAAAAAATAATTAAATTAATTATGCATATATTGTTAATATATACAAACCATAACACTGAAATTATTTTTATTCTCCAAATAACAATTCWTTATTTTTTAATTATTAGAAAAATTTAACCGCCATAATACCGAATAAACCTGGGATAGGATAAATTTATTATATATTGTTATTTAAGTAATTTCCATATTTCAATTTTAATCAACTAATAATTGTAATTACAATATTTTTTTCTATTTGTCCAATCACAATAAAAATAATGATTATTTAAGTTTGTTTTAATGATTAGGTTTTTAATTGTTCTTCATTTTTCTGTTTTATCATATTTGTTATTTTATATTTATTTACTTTAATTTKTAAAAGCTCTGCAATCACGGCAATAATGAATTTTTATAGACCACAATATTCATTTGTTCTTTATTTATATATCTTGGTTATCAAAGTTGAGGGTCTTTTGGAATTGGTCTGGTTTTTTGTTTTTGGGGAGATAGATTCTTTTAAAAAAATAGTTTTTTCTAGCAAAAAATAATAATATTATGATTAATTTCGAAGAATTTTTTGATTAAAAGATTAATACTTATATTGTTTTATTATTCAGAATTTTAATAAATTAAATTTTTAGTAGGTACTTTATACATATTGTCAACTAAGCTTAATATCTTTTCTGTTGTAATTCGCACTATTTCTTCAAAAAATAAAATGTTCAAAAAAGTAACTAAAAAATAATTAGATGGGGGGTGTTGATGACCAAATTACTCTAACCGTCTGACTCTCTCTTTTTAGCACACTATTTCTTCAAAAAATAAAATGTTCAAAAAAGTAACTAAAAAATTA
>MEIZ01000396.1:33816-55964 GCA_001723225.1 Globodera ellingtonae | reverse complement strand
GGTGTAAGCACAAAATTTGTTCATGTATTATTTATAGTATCAATTGCACTGCAATCCATCTTCACCTATTAAAAATCAACAAAAATTCACCCCAAGCTATAAATATTTTAATTTTTTGTTAATTATAGGAAAACGTTGCAAATTTTGAATGCCAAAATAGGACTAATAGAAGTGATCAGTGATCACATTTGGGGGGGGGGGGGAGGCCTCCAAAATCAATTTGATTTTTTTGTGCCCCTTTTTATTTTGAAAAAATATATACGCACGCTTTCACCAATTATTAGGGGTAAAAAGAATGCGTTCCACCTCTCGAACTTTTTTTCTTCTTAGTCGACCAAATCAAATGTTTTTAATAACATTCTAAAGCTTGCAATGTGTAGAAGCTATCAAGTTAATTTCAATACAAGTAATTAAGAAATCAAAAGCTACTCACTACAAAACGATTATAATAAACTTTAATCAATATATTTATAACATTTTATAATTAAAAAGACTTACAGTTTAATTGAGAATTAAATTAAATCTTCATATATTGCAAAATACAATATTAAACGATCAAAAATAATAACAATATTCAAAAATTTTATTTAAAATAAATAAAAATCAACATTTTTTAAAATTATTAAAATCGTAGATCAACGCGGATTAAAAAAAACATTTTTCAAACTCTGACACCTCGACGTGTACCTATAGGTACGGTAGTCTGGTATAGTGTTAGCTTTTTTAGCATGGGGTCCCAATGATACCAAGGCGTTCCGCATAGTCAGCCGCATTCGGGACTGGCTGGGCTCCAAGGATCAGTCGGCAATTACAATAATGCGCATTGCTAAAAATATACGGCCCTTTAAATGTATAAAATTGCGATTAAGCCAATACTAAATAAAGATACAAATTACATTAAAATTCGTTATTAAACAGGTGCTGCTACCACATAAGTAAAAAACTTGAATTGCCATGGGTCTATTGCAAATTTGAATAAAATTTTTTTCAAGAAAAATGATTTACAAAAAGCGCTTTAAAAAATTCAAAAAATTTTAGAATTAAAATTACAAAGTTTAATGGTTATTACATATTATTAATATTTAACTGCAGAACCGGTTTACCGCAACGTCCAAAAAAAATATGAATAATTGCAAAAAAAACACTAAACAACATTATGCAATATGGCAACAAAAAGCAATTACAATAATGTGTATTGCTAAAAATAATTTAAAAAAAGAATATATTAAACAGCCCGTATTCAAAGCAACGTTTGAATGATGTCAACACTTACGGCCCTTTTAATTTATAAATTGAGAGATTAAGCCAAAAACTATTAAATTCCATTTGATTATAAGAGCAACAATACTTCAATACCTTCAGCTACATTGCAAGGCAATATAAAAGTTATTTTTCTAACTACAATGCTTTCTTAACAAATAAAAAGTCATGTTGGAACACATAAATCGAAATAATTGTTAACTAAACAACATAAAATAAAACTATTAAATAAATTACGAAGTGATGAAGGAAATTTAAAAAAGTTACGCTAAACAAATTTTGATAAAGTTTTAAATTAAGAAAATATTTATAATGCTGATATATTCATAACAAGATAACGGCAACTCAGACCAAACAAATATTTGTACAAAAGTTTTGACCATTTTTTGTTTTTTGATTTTTTTTGGGTTGCGCTCCAATTTAACCAAACAAATATTTGTACAAAATTTTTTGGGTTTTTTTGGGTTTTGGTTTTTTTGGTCTGGCTATACCCAAAAATTTGTACAAAAACAAAAAAATTTAAAACATACAAAAAGCCTAGAATTTCCGATTTTTTTATTGTTTATTAAAATTGTATTCAACATATTTTTCTGACCACAGATCACAAGTATTGTAATATAATTGTAATTGATAAGTGGGAGTGCACGTACGCACAAATTCTTCGTAAAATTTGGTGCCATTATGTGGCTTTTAGATGAAACAACAGTCCACTTGATGCCCAATTTTTTTAAGCATTCGGCTCCTTGACCTTCTTTCACTTTATTAGAGTCCAATTTGCTTTTAGCTTGCCCATACTTTTGTGGTGTTTAGTTGCGCGTGCTAATTTTGAATATAAAATTGGATGACGCCAAAAAAATGCATTTAGTATTATGTAAAAAGTTAAATTGTTTCTTGAAATAGGACTTTACTTTTGATTTATTAATAATTACTAAATAAATTAAGTCTTCAATATATATTTAAACTATTTACCTCAATTTTTAACCATTAGTCGGGGCAAACAAAATTAATAAAGGTATTCATGAAAATATGAACTGATTTTTTAACTCGGTCAATATTGAATTAAATAAATTTAAATTTTATGCACTTCTTTTTTAATTCAAACATACTAATATTAAGTGCCAAACATTAAAACAAAAATTTCAAAGGCAAAGTAACGGTAAACGAGAAAAATTTCAAATTGTTGGGATTTAACTTACAAGAAATGGAAAATAAAAAAGAACTAACAAGTAAGTTAAACTTAGCGTTAATATATAACAAATCAAAGGTTAATTCATACCTTTTGAAAAAATTATCCATTGTTAAACATAAAAAAAATTATAAGGATCATTCAATAAAATGAATCTATTAGATCTGAATAGGGATGAAAATAGATAAATAAAGAAATAACCTTATTGATTAAAGCTTTCGAGTCTTTTGCTAATACTATAAAATAAAAAAGCGAATTTGCCTTAAATACTAAAAATTTGATTGTTTGTCTAAATTGATACATAAAGTTTTTAAAAAAAAATATACGAATTTGATATCTTACACCAGGTCACATTTAATAATTTGTCGTAATGGATTCTGCTCTAAAACTATTTAATGGAATTTTTGATCCAATTTTTCAAGCAGACGGATTAATTTTATTTAGGAATTTATGATTAATTTAAAAATTTAGCGTTAAAAAATTCGGACCCTTAAAAAATTTAAGCCAAAAGTATAAAATCGCGTTATTTTTGCAAATGAAATGACATTTGAAGCAAAAAGCTTATCCTGAGCATGTCATTTAAATACTGAGGATATCTTTTAATAAAAAATTAAATAAACTTAGAATTTTATAAAAATAAAACTTTATGAATAAAATCGTAAAAATACTTCTCCCATAATTTTAATAAAAAACTTATAAATTGCCTCCTTAGCTAACAATAAAATTCATGTTCTATTATTTGAATTAATAAAAAAGAAGAATAGCGGAATTAGTTTTTAAAAAATTGCTTTTATAAAAAATCTTTGCCGGTTTGTCTGATAGAAGAGAAAACAAAAATCGAGTTGGTGACATTTTTTTACATTTCACGCTGCCGTCACCGGATTAGTCAAAATTCTTTTTTTGATTTTAGCACAACTCTATAAAAATATATGAAGAGCTCAAGGCAGCTTGCTAAATTACAACTAAATTGAAATTAATTTATTTTATTTTATTTTTAATAAATAACAATTAAAAAATAAAAAATTATTAAAACAGTAAAATATATAAATATTAGAGTTAATAAGTTGAAACTCAAACTGTCGTAGATAAGAAAACAATTTCCAAAATTAAAAAAATATATTATACTATTTCCATAAATACAATGAATTTTAATTGCTTTCTAAATAAATAACTAAATCAATTCATTTATTTTTTAAGACAATTAGTTATTAACCTTCGCAAAATAAAAATATTAGAGTGAGAAAAAATTAATTAAATTTAAATAAAGATGTAGTAAATCAAGAATTGGTAATCATTATTTAAATTAATCATTCGAAATCCTTCCACGAGGCAATCCAAGAAGCAATTGAAGACGAGAAGGCCCTAACGAGCTAGCAAAAGAAAAATTAACTGGGCTTTGTAATTGTACAAAAATCTCTTAAAGTCTAAAAAGAATGCTTTGGAGGAAAGGCACAAAAATCTAAATCTTGTCTGAAACAAGTATCTAAAGAAAAAACTTTATTATAAATTCATTAATTTAAAGAATGAATCAAAATGGAAGCCAAAATATAAAGTAATTAACAATTACAACTCTCAAAATAAAATTTTGTCTTTTAACAAAAGTAAATCTTATGCTGCAGTTTTGCCCTAAATTTTATTATACTGCAAATATTGATTTAGCAAAAAGCTGAATTTAATTAAATTGAATATGTAACAAAAATAAACGTATTTTAAAAAGTACAGGAAAAAAATACGGAAATATGCAAGCCTCTAAAAAAAGTAAGCAATTCTGATGGGGGAGAGGCACTTTTTAAAAAACTTATTACAGAAACAGCCAAACGTTTTCTACCAAATAAAAAGAAAATTTAAAAAATTTAAAGTTCTAACTAATTGAAAAATATGTCTAAGTTATTTAATAGGAGCCGCTGCAGCAGAAGGAATAGGAAATTTAGTGGAGTCATCGAAGGAAAAATGTAAATTACTTTTAAAAATTTTTGGCAAGTATTGAACTTGCAGCTAAGTCTGGTCAGAGAATAAAATAAGTACTAAAATTAAAAAATTATTATAATTAAAGATTTTAAAGTAAAATGATGTAAGTTACGCATGCTAATTGATAAATCAAGACGGTTGGGTTATGAATATCATTTTGACGTATTACTTTTAATTTAGCCGCAGTTGTTAGCTCAAGATTTAAAAAAATTGTTTCGGACAAAGTGCTTCAGTTAATATCTGAATAAATTAATATGCAAAGACAAGTCAAAAAGTGGAAAATTTGCTAAAAAGGAATTAATAAACAATATTAATATTAAGTGCCAACCAATAAAAAAAAAATCAAGATCAAAATGACGGAAAAGAGAAAACTTTATTGTTGATAAACCTTACGTTCTTAGAAGGTAACACAAACTACCTTATGGCTGGCACGATTACAAATCAAGCACACAAGTGGCCACATTGTACGCAATGTTTGATGTAACTTTAAATGCTATAAACCCAAAAAAGATAATGCATATTGGAATTAAATTTTTTTTACAAATAAAAAAAATGTAAAAATGAAAAAATAATTACTAATTTTAATAAAGTTAGATTAAAAAAGCAAAAATTAAATTAGTTATATATAATCTTAATAATTTAAAATTCTAATTAATATGCGAGTGAATTTAATATGCAGCAACTCAGCTTTTAAAAAGAAAGTAAATGTTCACATATAATAGAAAATAAGTAAATTTCAATGAAATTTAATTAAATTAAAAATTTGAATGACGAAAGTCAAACTGCATAAGAAGTAATTCAATAAGAATTTTAATAATAATGAAAAAAATCAACTATTTTAATTAAGATTTTTGTTTAAAGGAAATGTGAAATTGGAAAAGTTATAATACCAAAACGAGTATCCATTGGCGCCATGTCAAGCGTGCTAAAGGATTCTGCGCATGTAAAAAATGATAAGAGATTTTAAAATGAATACATTCGAACTAATTAAAATTGTAGAAATAACTTAACAGTAATTACTAAAAGAACTATTCATGAAAATAGAACTAATTTTTAATGGTTTGGAAAATTTTGAATACCTAACTATTTTGAAATAAAAAATGCGTAGGCAATAAAAGAAAATAGCATGTTATAAAACACGTTTAACAAATAGATTTTAATATTATAGCAAAATCATCAAATCTTGCTAATTTCGTCGAATATTTAATTTTTCACATACCTACAGAAAGCTCAAATATATATATATCAAATATGTGATATTTCTATTATTTTGAAACATTGATACATGATCATAAAATTAAAGTTAATTAAAATTATTAAAAAAATCAATTTTAAAACAATAATCTACTTTTTTGCGCAATTGAAGGGCTGGTTTTCGTACATCTCGACTGTGTTCACAATTAAATTTATTGTTATGAAAACTAAAATCAAAACGTCTATTTTTGTTTCAGGCCCTATGTGATTGAACTGACGGGTTTGAAATCTGACTGATTCTATTCTGATCAAATTTTTCAAAAAAAATTGTCGAAATCAAAAAATAAATTATATTTTTATTTTACAGGGCCAATTTAGATTATTTATTTTGTATGGGCAGAATAACAAAGGCGAAACTCTTTATGCCCAAGAGAATAATTGGGTAATATAACTTTATACACATTTATTTGCCTCTCTACAGTATAATAAAGGAAATAAGAGAAAAAAGAATCAATCGACCATACAAGTTGCCTTTTATATTTATTTAACTCGTATTCACCGCAACGTTTGAATGATGGCTACTCTTACGGCTATTTAATTGGTAAAAGCTTCGAATTTTTAAAACATTATTAAAAAAAAGTTAGGTGCTGAATAAATATTTATATTCATTTTATTTTAAAAGCAGAAGAAGTAGCGAGAAGAATTACAATCTAAACAAAAAAATCCATATAAACAAACTATTATTATTTTTGAATAGAAAGTAGTCTCAGCCAATTAAAATAAGAAATTTGCTGGTAAAAGTTGCATTGCGAAAAAAGTTGTTGTTGCAGTGCAGCGAAATGTGTTTGAAATGTGTGTAACAATACACGGGGGCAAACGCGCTACTAGGGGTTGGTTCTCACAAAAAAAAATCCTTCACAATTATTAAAGTCAATGTTGGAACACATAAATCGACATAATTATTAACTAAACAACATAAAATACGCAGGGATGAAGGAAAGTTAAAAAATTTAGAAAATATTTATAATGATGATGTATTTATAACAATATTGTTTGTATGTTAGAACCGCAATGGCAAATGATTAATTGCAAACCACATGAATATTTTTTCCAAGGCTCAACCAGCAGGAGATTGGGGTTGGGGCTTCGTCCGCTATCTTTTAATTCAATATTAAAAAAACATCTACAGATATTATTTTGCCTCTTGATCATATAGAATGTTGCCTAACATAAGATACACAATCAAATTTCCAAAAAGAAAAATACTGCGCATTGTTAATTTTGATGAACTTAGAAAATTAAAATAATGAAAATCAAATAGACACTCACAAATCAGTACTTAAAATTCCAAAGTAATTAAAAAAGAAAATAATTAAAATCAAAATCAAAATGAAAAAATAAAATAATACTGATATTATTTAAACAATAAAGGTATGCTTTTATTTTATTTTTTGCTTGCAAATTTTTGTTATACTAATATTTTAAAAAATGGTCTAAAAGCCCGGGGTCCTAGTATACCGCAAGCCATAAAAAATTCATTTTTCAAAATTTAGTGGAATAATTAAGCATTTAAACCAGACTCTTTAAAATTTAATTTATTAAATGCTATCACTATTTCAACCTACTTTAAAATAAATAAAAAACCCACAAAATAATAACATAAAATTATAAAACACCAAAATAACATAACAAATTGACCAGCATTCATAGGATTTAAATTTGTGTTGATAACCTCAGAAATAATTCAATACAATTAAATATGCACTGTAGTTTAAAACATGGACACCTGCCTAGCTTTTTTTTTGTTGCAAAAACTGCGTCGCACAGAAGTCGCAAACCATGATTCATTTTTTGTTAAATTGGCAAAATAATTTGTTTTAATCGGAGCGTTTTGCAAACTTTAATGGGTGGATTCAATATCATTTCTAATCAAAAAATTTTTAAACAGCAAAAGGCAATTTTTATTTTAACAAAATTGTCGTATTTTATGTTTCATTTAATAACAAAATTTTTAATTGCTCTTATCTATTGTAATAAATATTTCATATATTTTTTATAAATTTTTTTATGGTTGCTATGATCCATATTACATATAATGAGTGAGAGTATTGCAATATTTTAACGGCAGCATTAATCTTTAAAAAATTAATGCCAAAATTTTAAGTTTTGCCAGCGGTGCCGATGCGCCGCTGAAAGACGTGAAAATTAATAAATTTGAGGAAAAAAGTACAACAAATGGCAATTTCCCATTGAAAATTTGAATACCTATACATAATGCTGAGTTCTTTGATAAATCTAAATATAGAAAATTATCAAATAATTTGTCGAATTTTTAAATGTTTAAGTAAGAGGGGCTCCTTTACAAGTATACGCAAAAAAAAGAAAATGGTGCTTTAAGAGAAATGGATGCCAACAACATTACTGAATGGGTGTGTGGTTGTGCGGAGAATGGTCAGTGCCTTTAGTTTAAATGCCAAAAGGACGTAAATAGGAATTGTGAAGACGCGATAAAATTTTTGAAAACTTTTTGTTTACCAATTAATTAAATTGGCAACTTGGGGTTTTTCAGTTTATGTAATATTTTATCCAGAGACCAAGCAGATGTTTAATGAAATTTTTTCTGCTGATTGATAAAATATTGTAGGCTTCTTAATCACTTAAAAATTAAGTATGCCATATTATTTAATGATTGTTGTGCAAAATAAACTAAATTTTTTAATCTACCTTTTTTATTTTGTAAAATTTTGTTTAAATGAGTAGTAATTTAGCAGTTAAAGAAGCATTTTATAAATGATTTTTTTATTCATTTATTAATAAATTTTGTAAATTAAAAATGACAAATTAAATACAAATAAGCAGATTGAACAAATGTTAATTTCAAATATAAATTAAATAAAAAATCAAATATAAATTATTATCGGATAAAGCAAGATTTCTTAAATAAGTAATAATTAATGAAAAAGTCAAAGTATCAAAATGTATTTTAAACTGTTTTGAGTCCAACACGAACTAGAGAGCGTTAATCAACAACTCTACCAAAATGCGAAAGAGTCCGTATTGACTAGGGCAGCTCTCATTCTTCTCATTTTAACTATAAATACTTAGCAAGGTAACAAAATAATTAGATTTTACAAGCATTCTTATTGAATGGCCCAACGCCATTCCATTTACAAATTTGAGGCAAGGCTGAGAAAATAATTTAATAAATTAACCTTAAACCTTATTATTTAATTTTTGGAATATATTAATTTCTTAAACATACTTTGGTTTATAAGCTATTTATATTTTAATGATTAACCCAATGATACTGCAAATCATACTATTTATTAAAATTATTGTATTTAATCCATTAAATACATGAAGATTCCATCATCGATCATCTGGCTCAACTCTGGGTTTAATCCTCTATTTTGATTAAATACAAATAAAATCATGCTTAATAAATAAAAGAAGTTATAATGGTCATAAATAACTTAAAAATGATTATGTTTTGATAACAAATACTTCAGATGTTGGCACCAATCAACCTTTTTTAAGTAAAAAGGTAAAAACAACTAAATTTTAATAACAAAAAGAGAAAAAAAAATTTTAAAAATCTTCACGCCAACATAAGAGCAAGTATGGCAGCCATCATGAGCGCATATTGGAACATGCCTAGAGGAAGAATGTATGATTTGAGACTGTACAATTCGCTCGATTGGGCGAGGCAGTTTTACAACACCGATTTCTTGCTTTATTACAGGCAATTAAAAATAATTTTCTTACAGTATGGCGCTGCATTAAGGGCGGCATGGACGAGGTGTTCATAAATGAAAGAGTAAAAAAAGTTAAAAATATATTATTAACAGAAAGAGTACAAAATGATTAAAAATAAATTAATTAACGGAAAGAGATTTAAATGAAAGTGCAAACTTTCAATGTAATATAATAATTTCAAAAGTTGACAACCAATTTGACTTATTTTTTTATAAAAATAAATTTGAAGCTAGACAAAATATATTAAAAATAAAACACAAAATCAAAGAAAAACAGAGGCGAAATAATAAATGACGGCAGGTTCCCAAAATTTCAAAACTCCCTAAATACACGTCTTCTCCGCGACATCTGCACTGCGCGGGTGGAAAGTAAGACGTCCATCTATTGTTTTGATCATTAAAACGGGCCTACTTGGTAAACATGATTAAAAATTAATAATGAAATATCAGAAAGCTTATCACTATTATGCGGATTACACAAATGTCTCCAAAGTCGTTATCAACTAAACACCAAAAAATAAAGATATTTATGATTAGCCAGCAATATTTAACACGTAAATTTTTGAAAACAATAATTTAGTAAGTCCGCCCTAAACACCGAAAATGCACCACGCGCTACTTAAACAACCATTTAGAGTTAGATCTTAAAGCATTGTAAATATCTTTTAAAAACGATTACTATTATTTAATAAATCCATCTTAAAAATATCAACATTGAAGAAAAATCTTTAAAGAGCAAAAATGTCTCACAGAATAATTAGTTTAAAAAAACAAATTATAATGTGATTATTAACTTACACCTCTCATCTCCTTAATAGATAAATGACAAAAAATAAAAATTAGTTACGCATTACAAATAATTTGTAATTAAAAAGCTGGAATGCTACCACTAAACTTGGCCGTGCTCAGATCAATGAGAGCGGGTTTGCCATAATCTTTGCGGAATGCAATACCAAAAAATTACAAAATGACTTGTAAACACCAAAAATAATAAAATAAAATTGAATTCTTCTTGATTTGAATATATTCCGAATATCTTAAAATTTGAAATTTTTACATGCGACCAATTCAAAAACAATTTAATATATTTGTAAAAATTTTAGTTCACATACGTGTTTCTAAATAGGTCAGAATATGTAAATTATTCAAATATTTGAATCAATTGAGGATAATTTTTTAAATATTATACAGAAATAAGTAATGGTCTTAAATTCAAATAAAGGATATCATTTAAAGAAGTTTGAGCCAAACGGCTATGTTTTTGGGTGAATCATCTTCCGAACGAAGGATTAAACCAAATGGTCTACTTAAAAAGCTAACTGTGCTAAAAAATATTATGCTCATAATAATTCTTATAATTAGGGCCGAGATTTTAGGGTTTAGCCTATTTTGTTTTGCGAATAGGGTTTGACGAGAAAAGCACAGAAATAGCATTCATTTCGAAAAATTTTGAATTAGAGCGACTTTTAGTCCCTATAAATCCCCGTTGCAGCCTTTTTGAGAATGAATCCCTATTTCGCCGTTTTTGCGTTTTAGTCCCTTGGCACTTTTTCCCAAAATCTTTAAAAAAAATTCTGTTGAACAACGATCGGTTTTGCCAATGTGATTCATTAAAAAAAATTAAATTTTAATAGAATGGTCAGTATAAAAAATTCTTGATTAGAAATTAAACTTTAGACAACTAAATGTAATAATAATGTAATTCAAATATCTATTAAACCCCAATTTGAGCCTAAAAGTATTGCAATGATATTATTTAAAAATAATCTATCAAAATTAGCCAATTAATAAAAAAACAAACAAAATTTTTTTACGGTAAAGGCTAAACAAAGATTGAAAAATAAAAAAATAAGAGTGCACCAGAACACAATGCACGAAAAAAAGCGTTATCTGCAAGACTCAGAAACTGTCCAAAATTATTTTATATAACAAAGATGATAAAATCGAAATATTTTCAAAAACCCTTGAATTAAAAACATTTTTATTAAATTATGGGGTTTGAAAAAGAAAAGAAAAACATAAATCTTTAATGTAAATTATTTAATGAATTTAATGATTTAAAACACCAAAATTATGTTACCTAAATATTGCCGTTATTTACATAAACTCCACGCGACGGGAACGGGAGTAGTACTGGTCGCAGTCGATGAATACTTTAAATCAATAATAAAATCATTAGCTAATTAACAATATGTATATTGCGTTCACAACGTAATGACATTAACCCCTTGGTCTTAAGACTCGAAACTAAATTAAAAATGAATCACTACACGTAATAAATCATAACAAAATTTAACAACAACAACAAACGAAAATGTAGTCAGGGATCAAAACAAAAATTCCATTCTTAGAAAGTTGTCAGATTAATGTAAAATTAGAATTTCGTAACCGTTCTGCGAGGAATCAACAAATTGACACTCCCTTGATTTTTGCGGATTTCAATTAATGCCAATGCTCCTGAGTGAATCGAATAACTCATACCCTTTGAAATAATAATCAAAGAATTTTGATTTTCAATTTATAAGGCGCATCTGCTTTTTAAAAAAAGATTTACTTGCTTTGGGCAAAATGCTAAAATTTCGCAAAACATAAAAATTGTTGCGAAAGTTATTTTTGAATATTTCCTTGGCTAACTACCAAAAATATAGAAACCTAAACTTTTTGATTATGAGTTGAAATTACAGAAAAAGTTAAACAATAAAAAATAATGCGTTAATTTGCTAGCATGGTTTTCAGTATCAAATATTTGTTCTCCAATCATCCAATATGCCAGAAGATGTGATGCTTTTTTGCTTTAAAAAAAAAAAATTGAAAATGAGGTTTTTTATTAAAAAAATTCCCAATTATTTCAAACCGGAACATGCTTTTTCATTAAAAATGAAAATACACAGAAAAAAATGGAAAAAAATTACGCCAAATATTCAAAATTTAATAGAAAAATTTTTCTACAAATGAAATTCCAAAAAAAAACACCTCAAAACACCCAAAAAACATCAAAAAGCATCAAAGCATCATTTTTAAATTTTAGCATCATTGACTTTCCAAAAAACACCAAAAAGATGCTAAAGCATCAAATCTGCGAGCCCTGAAAATAACTAATTCAATCGCTGTGTTGAAATTCTGGATTTTAAAGGCCACATCATTTGCATTAATATTCAAAATATTCAATAGAAAAAAGTCATTGTAGTTGTGATTTTTTCCCAACTTGGAAGATTTTTCTAACTGAATCGTTCGTCTTCAGTGCCAGCAAAATTTTAAAATCTAAACTTTTTGTAAACTCAACCAAAGCAAAAAACAAGCTACAATCAAAGCTCTAAGTTTTTAAAATATATTGAAACATTGGTTTAATATAAAATTACTGCCAAAAATTAAAAAAACTGGATCCAGCCAAAAAAACAGCATAAACAAATTTAAGTAAAAAAATATATATGGAAAATAATACTTCCACACAAAACAATAAAATAAACAAAAGACACGTAAAATTAAATACTTACACACAAAACAATAAGATAAACAAAAAATAAAATGCATGTTCTAAACAACAAATTAGGAAAACAATTTAATAATTGTCAATTATATGTATGGTTTAAAAGTTTTACATGTAAAAAATAAACTGTTTCAAAAAAAACAAAAAACTAAGTTGGTTAAAGAGATAATTAGATGGGGCCTAAAACTTCTAGGAAAAGCTACTTTAGTGTTGTTTATTATGTTTAAAATTAATTAAGTAAATGTTTTGCTGGTCTTTGCCCGATCCGAGACTGCGAGAGACGCTTCAAAGCAGCATCTGAAAAATAAATTGAATGACTTTTAAAAATCGATAAACAATAAAATATTAAAAATCAACAGTATTTTTATGTTCTCGAAGAGAAGGCGCGCAGAGCTAAATATGACTCCGATGCATAACTCGTTGATAGAATGCAAAATAAAGAGACGAAAAAAACTCTTTCTAGCACTGCCCTACATATTTTTATTGAGCAGAAAGATAATATAATTAAGACTCAACAAAAGATTGTGAAGAAAATTTAACTATTCTTTTAATAAAAAAATTGAAAATTTATTTTACTGTAAAACTGATCAAAAATTACAAAATTTTTATTAAAATTGAACATTTGTCAGCATGATCAGTATCAGATAAATAAAGCTTAAACTTGAAAAATTATTACAACACTGTGAGCAGAAAAAGAGAAATCAATTTATTAAATAATACGATGCAAGAAATATTCTGACAAAAAAGCTTATTACCAAAGGCATTGTCGTATATCTTAATGGCGATCAAACTGACYGGACAAGCAACCAACAGACGAATGTGCTACATAAATATTACATTTCATTAATTTACAATAAAAATTACATCAAAATCATAAATTTAACAAATAACAAAAAATTTCCCAGCATTTTATAAAAAATAAACATTTATTGGCTACAGAGTAAATAAAATGTTGAATTATTTAATTTTAGCTATGAAACGATGTTTTTATAAAAAAGATGTTAATAGAAAATAATAATTTTTTAAAAGATAAGAAAGTAAAACAAATGTTGATTAATGTAATTATATTTAAAATTTTACACGAAACCTAACCATAAATCAAATTTTCATGAATTATTAATACCAAATAAATAAAGAAGCAAAAAAAACACTAATGAGGATCAGTACGAGAAATAAGCTTATGAAAACATTTCTCATATCAATTTTTATACAACCAGGGATGTTATCGGAAAAACCCAAAAACGTGGCACGCGAGTCAAAAACGTGGAAAAAGTGGCAAAATTTTTCAAAAACGTGGCCATTTTTAAGCCTTTAATTTGATGTAGAATTCCTCGAACATCATTAAATAACATATTTATCACCACTTTTCACCATTTTTAGCAAATTTGGCTGTGAAAGGAAGTAATTATGGGCTTGGGGACAAGTTAAATCGGAGTTGAACTTGAAATTTTTTTTCGGGGGAGGGGGCAGTTGGGGGAAAAACTCGATTTTTAGGGTTGCATTTTTTGTTTTTACTCCATTTTTGTTTGAAAATTTTTTTTAAAATGCAATTTTTTTTGCGAATTCTGCTTCACTTCTGTGAGGGGATCTAAAAATCATCTAGAAAATATTAAGTCCAACAGACCTATGAAATAAATGAAAAAAATTTTCTGAGATTGTATGGATTCAATTTCTTTTAATATGTAAAAGTTGTTATTTAGGGGGTGAACCATGTCGAATTGATTTCCGAGTCAAAGAGTAATAATTATGTATAATTTTATTTTGTTTATTAAATTATTACCGTAAGTAATAAATTTTTGCAATTTGTCTCATTAAAAAGATGGCTACATTTTTAATTCAGAAAATTTGTTAATGGAGGTTAGCTTTTTGAGTCAACGGATCCATTATTTTTATTTTTGCTTTTGTGCATTTATCTTGATTTTTTCCAATCTGCAGTAATATTTCTGTTCATATTTTTTTTCTTCTGCTATTGTCTATGATTTCTGTGTCGGAAGGAAGCAATGATTTTATAATGACAATAATTAAATTAAAATTCAATAGCACAGTGTCGATTTAATTTTAATGAATTATACGAAATTTGCGAATATATAGTTTCCTCCTTTTGTATCTGAATTTTAATCAGGCATGCTCACGGTTACCAATTTTCTTAACCGTAACTCAAAATCTCATAACCGTTAACCGCCGTAACCGCCCGTCAAAAAATATGGATTATTTTATATTAAATTATAAAAAGCTTAATTGAAAATATTACAATAAATCAACCTAGCATATGTTGGCAGTTTTCTATTGAGTCTGAGAGTGCATTTTTGCTTAAGAAATGCAAAAACAGTTTTTCCACAATCAACGAACCAACTGAACAGCATTCGCCCAATCGGAATAAATGCAGTGATTTGTTAACGTGTTATGGTTAAATAAAAAATATTTATGTAAAAATATGGAAAAAATGGGGTTATAAATCTATGCTTATATTAATCTCGTAGTCAGAAAAAGATGCTATAATTTATATAAATAATGAGCCATAAAACCATGCAAAACTATAATTTTAAATATCAACATACCAATGTTAAATACAATGACAAAAACAACAATGTAAAAACATTAAATTCTTGACAAAGAAACGAACAACATTAATCTGGAGCGTCCCATTTTATAACATTCCAAGCTTTATGAGGATGATGACGCAGGATAGCCATATTCTGCATCTAACAATTTGGGAATCAACCGACTAAATATAATAAAACAAAATAATGGTTTACAACATAACTAAAATTACAAATAAATTTAATCGTTATGCAACAATGGTGCTAAAGATATAAAGTGAATCAATTAAACATTGTAAAAAAGTTTTTGAATTGCAAATAATAAGAAAAATCACACCTTACAAGAATAAACAAAAAATTTGAAAACAAGCGCATAATGACCGGTTTTCTTTATTTAACTTATCGATATTTTTAAAATTCTAAATCATGTTAAACAATTATGTGCAAAGAGCCGAAAACGGTTAAACCAAAGAAAATACAATTATTTTTAGGTAAAAATTTTCTAGTGCGAATTAGACGACTGATTCGTTGTCCTGGTTACTTAACGGAACCAATTTGGGCATTGAGGAGGCATCCGCAATCCAAAACTGAACACTTAAAAATTTTTTTTAATCAATTAAAAGACTATTTAAACCTTAAATTTTTTATAAATGAAATAAAAATATTTGAAACCCTAATTTATTAATCTAAAATAAAGAATGCTGAAATTGGGCTTTTATCAAAAAAGACTGCAAAGCTCATGACATCAGAAAGACAAAAACAATTTTTATTTAAATAAAATAAAGAAATTTAAATTTTTACAAGAGGAATAAATATATCTTTGCAAATTATTTGAAAGTTGGAGTTTTAACGAAGTTTTTTTAAACATTAAAACATTTATAATGGCTCAGCTGTTGGTTTAAATACTTAGTTTAAATATAAATAATTTTAAATATTGTTCTTTTTGTTTAAAACACTCTGAAGTTAAATAATTATTCGATAAATTTAAATATACGTATTTCTGTTCTTTTATAAATTATTCGATATTTCTTTTTTTTATAAGAATAAAAATATGAGATCGATTCGACTTATTGTTCACTTAGATAAACAGATAAAGTTCGCACAATAATTCTTTATAATTGGCTTCTATAACTCTTGTTAAGCCTAACCCAATCAGGCAAACTAGATGTCATTCGAAAGCTCTAAATAAGAAGAATCATTTATGTGAAAAAGCCAAGCGGTTCAATTCGTTTTTAAAAAGTTCAATGTAAAAAAACACCCAAAATCGAGATTTTTCGTAATTTATTGAAATACTTTTTAACGAATTTTCTAATTGTTCAGCTTTAGCTTATCAAAAGCATTTAAAATAGAAAATATATTTGTATCTCGGTAAACATTACTTGAGTGCCCAATATAGGTTTCAGTACCAGTAATATTTGATTCTACTCATCGTTTTTCTCCATCCCATATAATTTACTATGGTTTCAATACTGCTTCTAACAACATCTGACAAATTGTTTTTATTTTATTTTAACGTTTTCAAGATTAAATTACTCTTGATTAAAAATTATTATTTAAAAAAACATTTATTTAATATGTAGTTATTATAAAGCCAACTTTACCAAAGAGGAAAAAAGAAAAATGAGCAATAATATTTATAAAAAATTTTCTTATTAATAATAGAGAGCAACTAGTCGAAATTTGTCGACATCGAAAATCTATTTTAAATAGCAAAGATTTAATAAAGCATTAATACAAAATATAAAAATACGCCAAATATAATAATTTATGTTTGAACAAATTGTCAAATCCACGAAAGGTTAAAATTGAGCAGAAAAATAAATATGTTAAATTTAAGAGCCCGATGAGTTTAACGGGTTTTCGGTTAAGGCAATTAAACAAAATTTATTGGATTATTTTTGGGCACATGTTCAGAAGAATGGCTGTGAATTTTTAGCTTGGTGATGGCGGCCATTTTTAGCGGCCAACGCGATAGGCAAGGCCGTAGCGAAAGAATGCGCAGAAGGCCAACATAAAGAATAAAATAATTATTTAAAAAGCTAATAATGTTCCACTGTTCAAAAACCCAAAAAATGCAAATTATGCATTTAAAGAGCAGGAACACCCAATTAAGAGCCGAGGCATTAAACTGGCTAAATTAATTATTTAATTTGTATAAAGCAAATAAATGTTTTTGAGGATTTTAAAAATAATAAATGGCCTTTATTTTCTAGAGCTCAATAAAACAATTTTTTAAATCATAAAAATTAATAGTGCGCTGGCTGTCAAGTTCTACCGTTAGATTTATTGATTAAAATCCTAACATAAGTATTGCAACATGCACGAAGAATTAAATTATTATTAATAAAACCAAATATTAAGTTTTTAATAGAGACCGGAAACTTGGACCCAAAACCAAAACCAAAACATTTTTTGGGATTTTTTGGTTTTGGTATTTTTTGGGTTGACAAAACCCAAAATTTTGTACAAAACCCAAAAAATTTTAGAAAACATAATAAAGTGCCCAAATTTCCGATTTTTTTAAAAAATTTTTTAATAAATTTTTATTCAACGCATTTTTCTGACCAGTCCATGAATAATATTAATGTCAGGTTAGCCACCTACCTGTCAACTCCAAAAATCAGGAATACCGGCTGAAAAATCAGAAAATAATGAATTTAATGCCAACACTTTTTTATTGTTAAGAAAATTGTGTAAAATTTCGATAATTTGCTTTTTTGAATTTTCAGAAATCCAATTTCTTTTTGCGAATTCTGCTTTGCCTGTCTCTTATACACATCTAGATGTGTATAAGAGACAGATTTTTGACTCAATTTGTTAAGGGATTTGCAACAAAATTTTCAAGTTACGGTACTTTTTTTAGGAATGGGATAGGTCCGCCGGCAACGCCAGAAAAATTTTTACAGAAATCAAGTCTTTGTTACAAAATGAAACCAAAATTTCAGAAAAATATGAAAATTTGTCAATCTTTGTTAAAAAATTTATTGAAAAGTTCAGAAAAGTGTGTTGATTTTTTCAAAAATACTTTTTTTGCGCCATTTTAATTAAAAAATATTCGAAAATTTATTTTAAAATTTATTAATGGGGGGGGGGCGTATGTGAGCAAAGAAAAATGATAAAT
Organism: Globodera ellingtonae; assembly: GCA_001723225.1. Classification (NCBI taxonomy): domain Eukaryota; kingdom Metazoa; phylum Nematoda; class Chromadorea; order Rhabditida; family Heteroderidae; genus Globodera; species Globodera ellingtonae. The sequence goes on along the minus strand of MEIZ01000396.1, from coordinate 37,453 downwards.
AAGAGCTCGCACTAAAGCAGGTTCGAACCTGCCACACATAATGTAAGAGATAGCGAAAAGCTAAACCACTAAGCCATCAATTACTTAGAATGAACTTGTAAAAAAGATTGAAAAATCATTCGATGATGCTATCTTTAGGGGTGTAAATTCAACCGGGCAACACCCAAAACTTTTGTACAAAAAAGGGCATGGACCCAAAACCAAAACCAAAAATTTTTTTTTGGGATTTTTTGAGTTTTGGTTTTTTTGGGTTTTACTCCAAGTTGACCCAAAACCCAAAACCAAAAAACTTTTGGTCCAATTTTTTGTACAAAAACCCTAAAAATTTTTTTGGTTTTGGTTTTGGGTCCGGTCTCTAGTTTTTAAAGAGAATAAATTAATATATAATAAAAATTGCAAATAAATTAGTGTGGCATTCGGGTCGAGATTTTGTCGTTAATGTTGATAACCTTTTTGTTAAACTTTTAACATTCGACACGGGAAAATGACATTTAAATAGCTTTTATAATTTCACACGGGAGACGAACGTTGGAATTTACCGGAGCTTCGACTCGAATTTTTCCTTTAAGGTTGTTTCCCACAAACGCCGACCGTTTGGCAGCGTACAGTACGTTGCCTAAGCATGCTTCAATGAAACACCGTGAAAGGTCATGGTTCATTCAGGAAATAGTAAAAACAATAAAGACAAAAATACAAATAATTTTGTTTATTTAATAAAATCTCTATTAAGCTAAATGATTAAGACGTGTTTACAATTTCAAAAAATAATTAATTCCAATAATGATTAAAAAATCTAATCCTATTTAAATCTCGCCTCAAAAATAGGTTCCATTTATATGAAAAATATGCAAACAAAACGAATTGATTTGAGTGAGTAAATTGAGAGAATTGCAACATTGATCTAAATTATTTCAGTGAATTCCCACTTTGTTCGCATGGCCCGAAGGCCAGATCAGATAAGCTAGATTTCTTTAAACTGGTTATTCATATATATTTCCACAAAATTTAATAGATGAGGATCAAATCCAAGCTGATGATAAAAGAACGACAATGAAATAAAAAAACTATTAAATAAATTGTAAAGTTAAATAAATATTAAAAGAAACTAAGTTCAAATATTTAGGTATCTACAAAAATCTTTATTGGGACTTAAAATAAGTAAGTAAGCTTATAAAAGCAACAAAATAAAATTAAAATAAGTAAAGGTTAGTAAAGAGCAATTACTATGTTAAATAACCAACCGGCAACAATTTGTAAGGAAAAAGATTAAATATGCATTGCAAGTTGAGGCTGAAAAAACATGAATTTTTTTAAATTATGAAAATTAAAATAAGCCAGCGAAATCAAAAAATTAGTTCTTTTAAAAATAAAATGATTTAAAAATGCGCTGAAATAAACTGGAAAATGTTCACTCTCAACACTACATTCGATCTCTAGTTCAAAAATAAATAAAATTGCAATCGAAATTAAAATAATAGAACACCGTTTAACAAAATATACATCAAATCTAATCTTTTATACAAAACCCTTTCTTAAAATTATTAACACATAATAATGTGCGCGAGTGTGCTATTTTTTACCTTTAACTTAAAACAGTTTTGCAGTGTTTCTTTAAAATAATTTTATAAAATATTTATATACAATTTAAATTTGTTAAAAACTAAAAAACAAATAAGATATTTGTCTTTTTGGGGAATCGGAAGAACGTGCGTCACACTAAGCCCATGGCTAGTTGCGGGGCCGTTGCGGCCGTTAATCAATTACCTTAAGCATTCAAGTTATCAATAATGAATATAAAATATTAAAACCCCTTTAAATGTATACCTATCTTGAATTACTTTAATACAAAGATTAACTTTACATCGGTTAATTTTTGTGATCGTTTTACAACGCCCTGATGAATATTTGCTTTAAGAACTTAGCAACGATAATACAAAAGCTGGATTAAAATAATTATAATTAACTTGACAAAAAAAATTGTTAAAAATGGACAAATGTATAGACTTCATAATTTAATGAGAATGAGATATGCCGGGATCAAACTATCGCAAAAGTAGCTATGGTCTCCGCCCTGATAGTGTCGTCCGCAAGGCTATTAATGAATATCGCGTTCAGGCACATATCCACCGAATCTCTGTGCCATTCTGCAATAGCAATCAGAGTCCGCAATTGTATTGCGAATTCGCGGATGGATTGTCCTGATTTTTGTTTCGCGGAAAACAATTCAAACCTTTTTGCGGCGACTGTTTTGGATTCTCCGAAGCGTTCAGTCATCAATTCTTTGATTTCAGCCATGGTCATCCCTCTCACATCGTCTGGCAGTGCCATTTGACGCAGCTCCTCATAAATCGGACCGATTTCGGTGAAGAACAACAACTTCTTTGTCTCCGCGTCGGTAATACCGCGCAATTTGATGAAGAAGTCGAACCGCTCCTCCCAAATATTCTCTGAAGTGAAGGGTCCAGGCCATTTTCCACCCTTATTCGTTGCTTCTCCTGGCCTTTTGTGTGGATTTATGACAATTCTGTTATCCAACTAGGATTAACAGTGCTCGACGACTTTTCCTGCCGGTTGCACTTCTTGTCGACGAGTGTTGTCTCTACTCGAGATCAACAATCGGAACTTTTGCACCAACCTGGTGTCAATTTACAGTTTCTTAGACTGTTTCGTTGAAGATTGCACCGTCCCGGTGTCAATTTACACGACGAATTTGTCACCCAGACTTTGATCAATTCGTGTGCCACCCAGGCTTTTTGCAATATTGTTCACTTTTGCTGACTGCGCCAGTAAACTGTTGGGGAAGGACACACATTATATGGGCAAGGGAAGGGACGAATTGTCCAACTGATCCTTGGCATTGTGAATTCCATCTTCAAACACGACAAAAACAATAAGATAAATATATAAAATAAGTCGTAAATATAAAATATTCTCAGACTCACGCAAAGAAGAAAAAATATTACTTTGTTTTGAGAAAAATAATATTCATTACATTAAAAAATCTACTGAGTCAAAATAAATACCTAATTTATAAGCCATGAAAAAGCCCGATTTTTGGCAGTTTTAGCTTATAACTTTTTTGAAACTTATCAAAACACTTCGACTTTGTTGTTATGCTTTTCTACTCATCTAGAGCTTTCCAATGGTATAAGGTTTTCTGATTTATTACGGTTTGAATAAAGTTATAAGCTAAAACTGCCAAAAATCGGGCTTTTTCGTGGTTTTCTGATCATAACTTTTTAAAACTTTGATTTACTGCTTAGTTTAGTTTTACAAATTGTTTAAAACGAAACAATTTTAAAACCAATAATATCATTTATTATTACAAAAAAATGAACAGCATAAATTATAGTTGATTCTTATTGTAAAGCATTTCCCATCAAATTCAGAATGCTGAAAAAGCTGTGTTATCGATAGAAAGAACAATGCAAAAAATTCAAACGGGAGTACGCAAACGGATGCAAATTAATCATCAMCTACGTCTACCGGTTGGCTATTTATTTTGTCTTATTCCTTTCACAGCTAAAAACCTGATTATTTAAATAAAAAACGSAAAATCAAAATTTAAAAGTATTAAATTTTGAAATAATTTATCACTATTAAAATTTTATAGGATGGGMSMTRWWWAKKAKKAAKA
>MEIZ01000396.1:10195-33722 GCA_001723225.1 Globodera ellingtonae | reverse complement strand
AAWTTWAWWAAAAAWWAWTMMTWAYYAAAYMTWAKKAAAKSMTTGAACAATTCTAAATTAATTAAAAATACACAAAAAATAAAAAACTATATTTGGTTTAACTTTATTCTTAAAAAACGTTCATATGCGAAAATTTTCTCCAAAAATCATGGTGTCTCACTCACTATAATTAAAATAATTTAATAATTTGTTGAAGAAAGTGAATCTAAATTAATCTTTATAAAAACAAAAGCGAATAACTAAGAGAAAACCTATTCTTTATTTCTCGCTAATTAAATGACAAAAAATTCGAAGGTGAAAAAATGCGCAAATTTTTTAAAATAACGTTTAAATTATGCTTATTCTAAAATGTAGTTATTTTAAAGGATAAAATAAAGAATTATTAAAATTTATAAACGATTTATACTAAAAAAACAATAAAATAAACAAAGTTTTTTGCGCCAACCAATACATCTTTTTACTTGTTTGATATTTTTACAGTTATCTCGAAATATATTCAGAAATAATATAACTTCAAATTGATTTCGAATAAAACAAGAGTTAATATTTAGTTTAATAATTAAACAGAAGAAATTAATATAATCTCAATAATAACAAATAATTTTCTTTCCCTTTTTTTCCTCATTTTTTACTTTGTCATTGCGTAAAAATAATTCGAAATATTGCTTTTAATATTAGGGTTTACAAATTATTTTGGAACAACTTTATAAAATATTTCAAAAAAAATTAAATTTAGTAAAAATATTGCTTAATAGTCGAAAATATAAAAAAAATGATTCAAAAGAAGTAAAACATATATTGTGAAAAAACCAAATATGCATTAAAAAATAAAAAAATTTAAATTTGTAAACGTGATTGCAACATTGAAAATAATATATAATTTTGCTGTGAAAGCAAAGTCAACATTTTTTTTAAATCGCCAGATTTTGAAAATTGTAAAATATTAAGTCAAACTTAAAAATGATGTATAACCGTTATCGGTTCCATTCAAATAAATAACAAATCTTTTTAATTTAATGCTTTATAAGTTTTATCAAAAGTAACAATAAAATACTATTTTAAGATTAGAAAATAAATTAGAAAAATTACTACGGTCTTTGTGCATTGCTTGTATCCTGGCGATGAATGCAATTGTGTTTCAGTGGCCCTCAGCAATAGACAGAGCCTCTGAGCTTCCTCGAAAGCATTGTTTGCCAAAACTTTCCGTTTTTGGCGGACATTATGACGTTTATGAATAGTTGCCGATTATAAACAAATTGTAATAATAAGTAGCATATGTCGTGTCAAAGATTCCAAGATAAAATATAATAGAATTAAACATTAGTTTATTTGTATGAATAATGTTATATAAATTGTTGCTAGTTAACTTTATAAATTTCTAAATATCAATTAATTTATTCAAGCTGAATTGAACAGCAAGTATCTGGATTCTTATTAATATAATATTAAATATAAAATCATAGGCGTGAATTTTCATAAAAAGAAAAACTTGTAATATTAAAATATACATGCAAAAATAATTAAAGACTGCAGCGAGATTTATGACGAATTTATCTTAAATAAATATTAATTTGTGAAGTAATATACAAATCTGACCATTAATTTAATAATTTCATTTTTATAAATCGTTAATGCGCGATTTTTTCTAAATGAGTAAAATAAAGCGACAAATTTCTACCAACATTTAAAAAAATCGTATTAAGCAAATATTTTAAAATACTATAACAAATAATTTTATGTTTTGGAGCTGCTTAATGTCGGTTCGACTGAAAAATGAGAAAAAGTGGAAAATAAATTAATGCACAGTATGAAATCGAAAGTTAAATGAAGGTCCGATGATTTAATAAGTTATTTTCTGGAATTATTTATTTCAGATAAAATTGCATTAGAAAAAATAAAGTATATATTGCTAAAGTGTTTTTAAAAACGAAATCTGAAGCCATATGCGAAAGATGCTCGACTTACAAAATAAATGGTCAACTTGTTCTGTTATTTAAATAAGAATTAATAAACTATTCATTTTAAGTTAAATGAACAACATTAGTTTCATATATATTAATGAAAAAATCACAAAATAAAAAATATTAAAAAAAAAGAATAAAAAAAAGTTTTTATTAATATATTTTACCCAGATAGACTTTATATCTTCTTAACTCTTTGAAGCCGTTAGTTTTAAAAGCGCAAATTATCCTTACAAAAGAATGATTATTTAAAAAAAAAATTCATATTAAATAAAGATAATTTCTATGGTTAAGACGCATTAACATAATATCCGTATAACGCCACGAATAGGCTAAAAAATGTAAAGAAAGATAAATATTAAATGGTATTATTAGTAGAGATCGGTCGGTACGGGAAAGTATCTACGCTTTTTCGGGATTTTCGGTACTTTATCTAAACTTTTAATTCTTTTATTTGAAAGCCCTGCTGGTGGGGTGGTGATTGATTGATGTGGGTTGCCGGGTGTTTAAACCCCGGCTGTGTAATTATTTTTTGTGGCTTTCAATTAACTCCATGGCAAATAAAACAATTTTTTTTAAATATTTCATATTTTTAAAATATTGAAGATAATTTATAATTTTTCAAGTTTTAATTTCAACCAATTCAAAAATTCTAAGTCTTTACATAAATGATTACTTTTTTCACCATTTTAGTTATCGAAATCGGACAAAGTTTCATAATAAAATCGTAAAATATTTTTTCCTCTCGGCGACGCCTCTCGGCATTTAATTTAAAAATAAGTCGGAATAAATCCACACTAGCACCAATGCAAATCGCAAAGCTGGGAGCTAAATAGTGAGGGGTAGTCAAAAAATGTTTATTTAATTGCTTTATAAATACTTGATTTTGGTAAACACCCAAATTTTTAATATTATGGTGTCCCGACTTTGTAAGTTATGCCATAGGGAACCCGTAAAGTTAAAAATTAAGTTTGTTTGAGATCATAAACAGTTATTTAAATAAATATGTATATTAACTAATAAAACTACTAAAGGAATCAGAACTCTCAATTATACTAAAAAATATAATATTAACAATAAATAAAAATTATCGACAAAAGTCATCAATAAATTTATAAGGACGCGCTGCTTCTGCCTGATAGTGAGATGAAAAAACGAGTAGAGCACAGCCCTTGCATAAGTTTGTTAAGCAAACATTTACTTTAAACTAGGGTTGAGCCCCGACCCCTCGGAAGCGAGAAAGTCGGGGTCGGGGCCAGGGTTGCCGCGGGTTACCCGAAACCCGAGAGCCGAAACCCGGTCTTTTTCCAACCCAAAGACCCGAAACCCGACCCGAGATTTTTTGGGTCGACCCGACCCGAAACCCAAACCCGAAACATTATCTTTTGCAAACTAATATTGATATATACGTTCAGTTCTTTTTTTAAATTTAGGAAAATTATATTCAAATTGGATAATAAATATGAATTTATGTTTATTAACATTAATAAACAAACCTTATTATACTTGCATTTTGTTATTCATTTATATCTTTTTTTTGTATGAAATCAGGATCTTCTCAAGCTGATAAGAGCTTTAAATTACGATTAAAAAAATATAGCATATAAATTGAAATAATTCCACAAATTTTATCATTATAAAACATTTCTTTTTTATTGTAAAAATGCAGTTTGATAAATATTCGTTATGAATCATTTTTAGTTAATAATTTTCTTTAAAAAATTCAAATATGTTAAGTAATAAATTGTTGAAAATAATAAATTAATTCCTTGTTGTATATTTTTAGTTTTCTTCATTAATTAAGGATAAGGGCAAATGCTCTTGTATTTGGACTATAATTGATTTTTAAAATTAATGACGTGAAATAATTATAATTTATTAGGTCTTGAACACTGATTATTATTGGTTAGATATTAATAGGTATAAATTTCAAAAATCAAGTTTATAGAGAGTGCATGCAACATGGCAGGTATTAGTTTTACAGAAACTGACCATGATTCTTGATGTATTTATTTTGAATTATAACTGACATTTTGAAATTTATATTTACTTCTTCGTTTCTTTTAATTTTATAATGTTTAGGAAATAAAATGACAACGTCTTCTCCCACGCTGGCCACTTTTGGAAATTAAATGTTGTTTGAGTGTCATAGCAACGCTTTGCTGGGTCACTATATAAGGCGTCTATCACAGAGTGACCACTTTTGGAAAATTAAATTTGGCCTTTTTTTATAATTTTTGTTATAAAATTCAGAAGTTGTAACTGAAATAAAAAAATAAACATACTTTATATTAATTTTATTAAGTTTTGTTTGTTATTGGTTATATATTAATAGGTATAATTTTCAAAATTAAAGTTTTAATTTAACGTGAAGAAATTATTTAAATTGTGTTTATTATTTATTTTTATTTTATAACTTATTATTTTTATTCTTTAGATAATGGATTTTCGTAGAAAACAAGAAAACTTAAGGTTTGCGTGGGGTTTATTGTAATGCTCTCTGTCTTAGTAAACGTAAATTGTTGCGGTAGTCTTTTTTTAATGATTGCTATGCTTTAAATAAACGAATGAATATGATCAAATTACTCGTGCGCCTTTGCCCATGAAAAACGCTTTAATTTTCAATGAATATAATAATCATTATTTTTAAGTTACTATGAATAATCAATTTTTGATAATTTAGCTTTATTTATAAATAAATTTTCTAGTTCTACTTATTGAGACAGATATTATTAAATTGGCTTAAATCTTGACATTCTCAATATTTATAATTGAGTTTTAGGAGATTGCGGTTCAAACAAATCAGCATTTCGGCCCGTACCGTATTAGGACCCTAGAACAGAACTGTGTAAAACCGGGGATGTAATTCGCTTAAAATTTTTATAGTTATCTTTTTTAATTACCTTTGGTTAATAGGGGTGGGGCGTTTAGATTTATACCTATGATGTTTGGGCGTCATCCACATTAAAAATAAAAAAAAGTATGGTTAAACAATATTTTACTTTTAAACTGCATTTTTTCCTAGATATCTAAAAACAAGGAAGGTATGGAGCATAATATTAAACCCGTCCTGGTTTTTCTGCAATGTATTGTAGGAGGGCATCGCATTCTTTGCAATAAGACTAAATGCCGTTTTATCAATATTTGAATGTTTAAATTTTAGAAATAATATTTTTTGTTATTTCTTATGGTAATACAAAGCATTCTGTTCAGTTCGCAGCCAGGGTGCCCTGCTGACCCCAAAAATTTTCCTGGATGTGAAACGCGTATTTTAGTCAATTATTGTACCAATTTTTGATTTCATGTTTTTATAATATTATATCTTTATAAGTTATTTACATAATTGTTACTAATAATATAAACATTATTGTCTAAAAATTATTTATCTAAATTTCTCATTAAAAAGTTTTCAACTTGTTATAATTTAAATTTTTCTTTTGATGATATAAATATTTCGATGCCTCAGGTAGGTTGCGGTTCGCTTTTCCCTTGTGTTGAATTGTTTACGCTGGAAACTTACGATTATTTATTGTATATATAGCGTTAATAATTAAATCAATAAGCGGAGTAAACAGTTTGTTAAAAATTATATATCCATAACTTCATATTTCGGCAAATAAGATTCATGCTTTTAGTTTGTTTTGACCAAATACCGCGCATTTAAAGCTTCGTTTCCTTATTACATTTTCCTTTTGAGGTTGCGTGTATAAGTTTATTTTTAAACTGGGTATCATTTGACCAACTTTTTAATACGAATTAAAACAGGGTAGTTGGAGATTTAATAATTTACAAGAAATTTGAATTGTAAAATTTAAAACAATTTTATTCTAAATTATCAACATAAAGCACATTTAGAACTTTTCACATTCTCGGTATTAGGATATAATTAATATAGTTTACCTGTTTTTAGTTAACACCTCCGATGTTGTCTTTATGGTCGATAGTTTTAATGACTAGTTTTATTAATTTTAATTATTTTATTTAAATAGTTTTATTATTGCTGAGTTCAAAATTCGATTGCGTAATTCCGCGTTTTTACATATTATGCTGTATACCTTTGAAATTAGAAATTTTAATGAAAGTTTTTTAGTTTTTTTGGAGGACAAATTTATAATTCATCCGGTGTCAGTGGAAACAAACCGGGAGACAAACGCATCCGTATGCCAAAGTACATTTTATTATCGAATGGGTATTAACATTCTTTCTTCTCCTTTAATACTTTTTTTTCTTAATTAATTGTAATATGCATAATAAATTTGATTTATATGTAACAGGAATTTTTTGTTTTGAGCCTGTCTCGATTCCATTTAGTGAAATTTTTCCGTCTCATATTTATAAATTAACTATACATTTATCTTCTTAATTTTAACATATTAATCACTCTCAACGTGTAAATATTAGATTTACTTTTATATTTCATTGTAAGCTTTTGAAAGTGGTACCAGTAAGTATTATCAGACCTTAAGCGAACTTGGGTAATTAAAACTTTGTTACTCCGTCGCCCGGCACCAACTTGCGCAACAATTGCCTGAACATTGAAAGAAATGTGATTTTATCTGGAAAGTTTTCACTTAAAAATTAAAATTTTTTTTTTTGTACCGAAAGCCCCCTCCCCCCCGCGCATAAGCCTAGGTCTCAGTATTCTTGACTTTTTCGGTCCTTAAGTGAAGGATGCCTGTAGCATTGTAAGATTGAGATAGGTATTTTGAATTGAATATTTTAAGATTTTGATTAATTTTTTAGTATTATAATTAAATTTACGCAATGTTTAAACTCTCCTGTGTTAAGTAAAAATTGAAACAGTTAGTCAGGGTTTGAGTGGAAATTAGCGGATGAGATTCAAATAAAATTTTGAATGTTTTAAGTTTCTCATTTGTAATGCATCGATCTGATACTGATAATTGTTTTCAGCGAATTTTTTTATCATTTAATTTTGGCTGCTAATATATCTTTTGTTGCTTTACATTTCAACAATTAATCTTTATCAGTTTGTTCCAAACCCTTTAATTTAAATTTTTCCATTGACATAAGGTCATGTGAGCGGAATTTGCAAAAAAACTCAGCGGAACCCACCCTGAAGAAAGTTATGGCCCCTCAAACTTGACCAAAATCCATTTACCTCTTTCAAACTTTGCAGACTGCTGGAGTTGTTCAATCATATGATGAGGAATTTCATTGCCCAGTAATGCATCCAAAACCACGTTTATTCCTGTTGTTTCCGTGAAGGAACACGCCATTTCCAAACAAAACGCATCAGAGGACAAGACCCATGAATTCATTCCCTCAAATCCTAAAACTCATGCGCTTTTTCTTATTTTGGCATTATAAAATGTTTATTTCGCGAATTTTATAAGTTTATGAGCTAGAATACCTATATATTTACAGAATAACTAATTATTTTGATTGTAAAATTTATTTTAGGGTAGTCCATAATTATATACGTTATACTTTTTTTGTGCTTAACGTTGTCAGATGTGCCAGTTTTCCTGAATTTTAGCATCATTCATGCATTGAATATAAAACTAAACTTTTAAATGTTCTGCAGATATTTATCAATGTTATTTTTAACCTTGTGAAATTATGTAGATAGTATTTTGATGCCTTTTAAAATTTTTTAACATTTTCAATTAAAGAGTTATTAATTTTTTGTTTGAGTTAGATTATCCTTTATCAACAAGAATTTAAGTTTAAAATTTACATTCCGGTTTCAACAAACTATTTTATATATTTTTTATTTTTATTAATGTTTTATAATAAAATAATGTAATTCTTTTGTCTCAAAAGATCGCAAGAATGGAGAATTACGTGCTCAATTCTTTCATCAATTACTTTTTAAGCAATTTTATATTAATTAGTAGTACATTGTTTTTATTAAATCGTCGTCGCCATCGCTTTGTCCTAGCTTATCTTTCTCTTCCATGGAGTGTTAATGCTGTTCTGATCTGGCGACTGTAGCATGTTGGGTTAATAATTAGTTTGCTCTTATAATATCATAACAATTTTTTAAGGAGTTGAGACTATATTTTAATCATAGTAATTTATCTTTTCCATATTACTATTTTTCGGACTTGTGTTTTGGATAAATTTATTATTTTTTGAATTTTTTGTCGACCTTTCAATTATTCGATAATTTTTTTAACATCCTTCAGGTTAATGATGTTTATTTAAGTTAAAAATTACATTTATATATTAAATAATCCCGTCGATTTTGTTCTTTTAAAAATAATGTGTATTAATTCAAATTTTAATAGGGAAAAAATGGTTACATTAAATTCAACTTTGTGTAGTAAGTTTTTAGTTTTTTCAGCCAAAAACTTTTTTGAACATTTGTTACATTTACTTTTTATTCAAATAATCTTTATAAAAATTTAAATACATATTTCATTCTTTATTTTTGGTGGTTAATATAATTTTGATTGCATTAGCCCGCTTCGATGCGCTAGCCTTAGTTGCCGTATATAATGTTTGTATTATAATCCAATTAGCAACTTTCGCTATCGTGCTTTCCACGTGGTTTTTCTTTTTACATAGTTGGCGTATATTTAGATCAAAATTGTGCTCGGTTTAAGATGGTATAAGAAATTTACAACGCTTAAATAAAATTTTTTTATTTTATCATTGATTAATATATTTATTTTATTTGTATATTTTATTTATTTTTGAATTTGTACTTGATTCTAATATATATATCATATGTTTTTTATTTAGTTTTAAAAATAATAATAAATAAGAAGATATATTTTGGTTATTGTTATTATGCATTATTTTCAATAAATATCTGGCATCTTGCAAAATCGCCCCCAACGTCAATCGCGTAAAAATCTCGCCCGTCCAGAAAATGTCGCCTTCTCTTGCTTATAAGCAATGCGCTCCAATAACAAATGGTATTCATCTTTCCGCATGGCATATGCAAAAGCATGCGTCTTCTCTACCTTGTTCGCAAAGACCACATTGAATTCCGGCACATTATTGGTCATAACTATCTTTGTTGAGTTTTTAATGGAACATTTTATTTGATTTTATTATTGAATTTCCAAAATTGATTATGTTTCGATTATGGAGATTTTGTTGCTCGGAGGTTCCGATTCATAATAAGATCGTAATCGGCGCAGGCCATACTCCCCTTTTTATGTTGCCTAGCGGGAAATTCGCTTTGACCTTCTTTTCCATCAAACTTTAAATATTTCGATTTGAACTTTTTTAATGGTAAAATCTTTTAACATTTGTTCATTGATTTTTGCATAATATTTATTATGTTTTGGCTTTAAAAAAATGTGTTTAATTCATATGTTGGAAAACCATTATCATTTATATTTATCTGCGATATATAATTTATGGTTTATGCTAGGAATCAGAATTTACCTATAACGCATGCCTGATCCGGCTGCTTCATTTTGATTTTTTTTGACCTCCTGCTAATAGTATAAATAGTAGTGGGTTGTTATGTTGCTAATATTTAACTTGCAATTCAATCATTTAAAAAAATAAATCCAATATGATGTGCGCCCGGACTAAGACTGCAAAAAAATATGAATATTTGTGAAAACTTGAACAAAACTAGTTGAGAGTTTCTATACTCATCCGAGAGCTAATAGATGGATCGATTTTTGCAAAAAAATACATAAATATTTGTTTTTTATTTTATTGTTTAGCGCTTATAATTTTAATTTTAATATCTTTTATTCTACAAATATTTGTTTTTTATTTTATTGTTTAGCGCTTATAATTTTAATTTTAATATCTTTTATTCTACTTACACACAAAACTATAAAGCTTTTAAAAACTCCAAAGTTGCCTAAGTTGATGTCCAATTTTTCTGTCATGCTCCAATTGGGTGACGAAACGTTGTTCTGCGGGTTCTTTTATTGGTAATTAATTAAGCATAGTTTACGTTTTAAAAATAAACATTTCAGTGATGATTCAGTTTTTATTTTAAACCAAGAAAATTAGATGTAAAAGTGTTTCTTCAACCTGATTACAGATTGATTATATTTTTAATTATGGAGAATTGTTACATTTACTTTTTCATTTTGTTTACGTTATATGTTATTTATCCATTAATTTTATTACTTTTTCGATTATTGTTTTTTGATTTAGTATCTATTTCGGCATTTTGGAAATTTAATGTTAAAATGCAGTTGAAGAAAAAGAACAAAATTAAAAATGATGAAAAGCAAACATTTTTTTCTTTCTTGCTTAGCGTCTTCTTTTAAATCTATTTTTTGTTATTATTTAATCAAACTGCTTAAATGTTTAGGGATTTTAATTGAGATAAGGACGCTTTAAATAATATTTTATTTTGCAATCAGTGAATTTGCGTTGACTGAAAGCTAACACAAAATAATTTCCTTTTTTGCACTTGGTCAAAAAATTCATTAAGTTTCAGACGATTTTAAACGGTATTAATATTTAAACATTATTCACACACTAAAACATCGGTCTGAAAGGTGTCATAGTTTTGGGTTATCAAACTAGAGTGTTTATTTCAGCACTGGCTGGTAAACCCTTTATCACATCATTTCTTTAATGATAAGCATTTCTATGCAAATTTTTTGTTAAAATAAAATTGAAATTCACGTCTTTTCTTGAACCATGGAAAATTGTAAATTTGGCTTTTTATTTATATTTATTAAATTACTTTTTTATATATTTCCTATTTTTTTGGCCATTATAGTGGGCGCCTATTTAATAATGAATTATTAATAATTAATAACGCAAATTGTTTTATCTTTAAGTTTTATGGTCCATGCGGTTGTTCGCAAATACTTGTTATTTTGCTGCCACCTCCGATCTCAGCGCCGAGCTCGCAGCATTAGCGACTGAGGCGAACGCAAATTTCGGGTCTCCAATTCTTTTGCTTATATTTAAAGTAGATATTTAAATTTAGTTTTTATAATAACGTTTTTTTTGTTAGTATCTCTTATTATTCATTTTTTGTTTTTTATTAGAATTCATCTGAGTTTAATAGGATTCTGTAAATATAACACAATTTTATTATTTTTAGTTTTGCTTTTGTAATTTATTTAATATTAACTTCTTTTATTCTTCACAATGTCGCCGTTGTTGAATATCTTTTTAGAATACTTGTATACTTTTTCAAATTTTAAAACTAAATTTATATTTAATTTTTTTAAGAAATTAATTTTTTAAATTTTTATTTGTGTAGGCTTTTAGCAGCATTAAATAATACAGAAGGGTTGGTTATCTGTTAATAGGAGAACAAAATGTTAATTACAAATTTCACCCAGAATTTCTAAATGTTGCCCGTACTTTTAGATTAAGCTTTGCGTTTGGAATTTTTAGTTGTAATCATCCAACTTTTTATAAATGAAATCGAGGGTAATCATGGCTTGCCTAATTTATAAAAAATTTGTTAAAAGTGAGGATAAGTTTTGCAGAAAATTTGAAAAATGGATCGAAACTTGGATTAATGAATATATTTTTTATGTTTTATTTATTTTGGCATTAATAATAAGAAGCAAAGTTAGGATTTTGTTAATATTATTTAATTTTCAGCAGAATTTTATAATAATCTAAAAATATCAACAAAATTATAGATAATTTTTTTAATTATTAATTTTTTATTAAATTTAGGTTTCTGTTTACTTTATCTTTGCTTTTTCATTTATATAATTACAACTCCATTGCCTCAGGGATGCCCGTTATGTATTCATCTCTTTCTCAGCATTTAGTTATTATAAACTTTAAATTTTTCCAAACACTGTTGGGTTGACGTCAATCAGACCAACAAAATTTGTTTTGGGAGATATGGACGAACGGGTGAGGGATGGTATTCCAAGTGAGTTGATGAAAATTTATTTGCTGTGCAAACGAAATTTGAGGAACAAAGGCTTAGTATTTGGATTTTTCGGGACTGATCGCGTATTCAGAGCGAGTTTATGATTTTCTCATAATTTGTACAACCGTTTATTTATTTTCCCATTATTCGGGCATTTCTAATAATAATTTTATTTGTTTCATATTTCAATTTTTACGATTTTCGGATGAACAATTTTTGTACGACGGCGAATGATGGGTTTTTCGCCGCCTTTACTTTTATTGGGTTGTTTGTTCACATCAATCGACGGCTTTTCCATCATTTCCTTCCATCTAATTTTATGTGCAATTTTATTTAGCTTTTTTAAATCATTTTATAAATTTTGTAAATTTTATTTATTTATTTGGTTAGGATTTTAATTTACTTTATATATTTTATGAGTTATTTTAGTTTTTTAATTTTATTTTTATTTTTCGATTTTAACAAAGGCTTTTTCGCGCGACAAACACCTTTGGTTTTGATGTTGAGACAAAAGTTTCCAAAAATTCAATAAATGTTTTGGTAGACCAAATCTGGTTCACAGCTGGAGGCATTTGTTTAAGGTTTAAATTTGTTAACTTTTAAAAGGATTAAAAATTAACGTATCTATTTTGATATATTATTTAAATAAAAATTCTTATCATTTTGTATTTCATTTTTAGAAACATCAAGTTTTACTACGATATGATAATAATCGCATAATTTATTAACATAAGTAAATTTAGTATTTATTGAAATATTTATATTATAGTTTTTTTTTAATTCCATAATTTCTAAAGGTTTTTTAATATTGTTCTCAAAGATTGTATAGAGCTCCGCGAAGGATAATCTGTGGCGCTCTCCTCACCATGCTTTAAAAAAAATTAAAAAAATATTGAAAAAACCCGAGATGCAGAAAACGAACGTGCTGGTTATATTGGGTGCAAATTTATTCAAAGGAATAGATTAATTTTTGTATTTTAATTTATGCCATGGAGTCAAAACTTTTAATAATATTGCAGCATCTTAATTCACTTCTCTAAACTTAAATTTTTAATTACTTTCCACTTTTTTGCATTATTAAATATGTAAATTTTTGATATTATCGTTGTCACTTGTCGCACCAGTGTAAATGATGGAAAAATATCTAGCTTATAAAATAATTTAAGATTTCTTTATTTTTTAGTATAAAAAATTTGGAATTTATTTACGCATAAAAACCATATATCTCAGTGTAGTTCATTAATTGAAATTTAACATGGTTTGGCCAAATTTCAACAACATTTATTGATTACAGCCAACATATTTTAATTTTATTTTGATTTCTTTAAAGCAATGCTTACAATAATTTGAGACACCTGCTGAGTGGATGAGCCATGGACTCTCACCAACCCCGTTTTTCAATGGGTGCAGTCGACCCATTGGGGTTTTTTGCACTACACATGGTTATTGGTGGGTGATCTAATTTTATTTTAATTTACGTTAAATTGTAATAAAATACATTCATTATTCACTTACAACAACTTTCATTCGCAATCACAAATTTATTAATGTTTCCATTTATTTTTTGATATTGTCTGCCAATGGCAATTTTATTTTGAACAATAGTAAAACTACTTTAAAGCAACCACAATAAAGGTGAAATTATTTTTAACCAATATAATACGTTCTTTTATATGAGACAGTACTTCATTCATTTGGCACTTTACCATTTGGGTTTTTTCAACTTTTTGTTTTTATCACATATTTAATGTTTATTATAGTTTTTATTTTTAACACGTATTTTAATGTTTTTAAAAAAATTTAAGCATATAATTAATACAATAAATTTGCTTTACTTTAGCTTAAACAGGGGGCATTTTTCAGTTTGACGACAATTAAATGTTTTTTATACTAAATTTATTTATTACAATTATTGTTTTAGGCGTTTGAGGCAAAATAAGCATTAACACAAATTAACTATTGTTGGTCGCTCTTTTTTGTTTGATCGTAGCATTAACTTTTTTTGAAGATTGTTGGGATAATTATAAAATTTGTCTTGGATTCTCATATCTTTCCATATTGGGATAGCGACGTAAGTTATGGGGTTTTTAGAACCATGGTCTAGATTAGAAATGCCCAATTTTCGGAGTGTATCAAGAATTCGCATCGGGGTTGTGTCTGCCAGTAAAGTTATATTTTTTTAATGTTTAAATAAAAATTTAACTTATGCTTTTATTTGAACTTTCTTTCAGCTTTCAGTACTTTTTGAAATTGAATTTATTCTTTGAAATATATTTTATTTTATAGCAGTAAAATAATTGCATTTATGACAGCTCTTCCTTCGAAACGTGATGAGAAGATTGTCCTTTGCTGTAATTCACATTCAAACCCCGGACACTTCCTAGGTTTTCACCATTTTTTCGTTTATATCAAAACTTTTTTATTAGTTTGTTACTTTTTTTTCTTTACTGAATTAATTTATTTTTGTTAGCATTTATTGTGCATGCATTTTAATGTGGCTAATTCAATTAAAAACGTTTAAACTCATTAAAATTGCTCAAAGCACTGCCAATTTTTTGCCTAATTGGAACATTTATTGGTTATAGTTTATTTATTCAAGTTAAACAGTAATATAAGTTGATCATATACTTTCTTTAAGTTATTTATGTTTTTTTAACTTTTTCTTTAAAAAAATGCTGCAAAATTTTACATATTGCTATTTGTTAAATTAGGGGTTGTTAATGGCTTGCATGCCAATTTTTTCGTGTTTTTTTTTTGTTATATTGAAAAAGGTGGCAAAATTTTATAAATCTTTGTCTAAATTTAAGCTGTATTTTTATCAAAAGTTATTTATTTTAAGAAATTATAATCGGCTTATGCGAATTAAAATTAACATATGTATTGCATTCCAAGTGGGCAGTTCAGTTCGCCTTTTCGGCTTGAGCCCACCGATAATAGCACCAAAGTTGGTTTGGAACGGATTAACATTCTGCCCATTCTAAGGCTTTTTCTATGTTTTAAGTTTTACTTGAATCGTAGCGTGTCTGTTAATAGCTGCAGCCGTTTGATGTTTTTTTTCTTATTTTGTCAATCTTAGGACTTATTTTATACAAAAAAATTCCTGGCACGGCACTGTTTCTTTTTGTATTTACAAATTTTTCTAATATTTTATTTTTTTAATTATTAATCAATAGACGTCTGTTGTAACGAAGCAAGAAAAGCAACCTGTTTGAGCCAACAGGGCGAGATTGGACATACATTTTTTGATATTGAAAGTTTTTAATTGATATTTTATCCCTTCCTTTTTAATAGGCCATTTGTATGATTTAATTTTTCCATAATTAGAATTGTTATTAAATGATCAATTATTATTGTTTCTCTTAAACAATTACATTTATTCTTCAGTTACGTTAAATTAACGATAATTAAATACAAAATTCAAGTATTTTTTATAATATAATTATCAACATTCCGGCGTAAGACTTTTTTAGAACTAACTAAATTTGTCTATGTTTAATAAATGATATATATTTTGCGCAGTTATTGTTAGAAAAATTTAATAATAATCCAGCTCGCATCTTTGCCGCCCATCAGGGGCAGGGTTCCATTCTCCGAAACTCCTCCATGTCACTTTTGTTTAATCGTTTACATTAAATTATTGTTTAATTATATCGAGGCAATAACATATTTGATATTTATTCTGTAAATTTTTAATATTTGTGTTTGTTATTTAACTCAATATAAAATTATTAAATGGTTAAGTGTTTATTCAATGTGGGATATATCATATTTTGATTTAATAATAAAATTATAATATTTTTTTATCACATCACAGGGAGCATTTCTATGAAAAATCGAGCTTATATTCTTTTCATTTTATTCGCTATTGTGAAACAAAATGTTTATTTCTGTCACTTTATGTAAGTTAATATATGCTGAATTTCTATATTTATCTAATTTAAATGAAAATTTATTAAAACATATTTTATAATGTATTTATTAATAAATATTTTATATTTGATTTAAGCTACAAAACGCTGCTGTTTCCTGCGAAAGTCGTGGGTAGACGACACCAGTGTTTTCCTGTTCCACTGTCCCTGTTCTGTTCTGAAATCTTAGAATAGAACAGGAACAAAACAGTCAGTGTAAACTGTTCTTAGACTGTTCTAAATTAAAATTTTTCCGAGTGAAATTCAGTCTGAAATTTTAATCGATGATTCATTGGACAAAGTGTCCAATCTTTATCAATGCTCTTAAAAATTTTGCATCAAATTGTTTGTAAACTTTGATATATATACGTAATTGTGCCAAGTTGGCCAAAGTCGTTGAAATTTTAACTAAAAGAGATTTAGTTTGAAATACTTACATTATCCTTTTAGGCTTTGGCTTTTTATGGGTTTATTTTACAAATTATAATATATACTTTTGGTCAAAATGTATTTTTTTATGCATTTTTCACATTAAATTTTTTTTTAAACCTTCTGTTTGTGACATATTCAAATTACCTAAAGTGTTTGGTTTTCATTAGGGTTGGTCACGGTCTGTTTTAAGCCGAGAGTTCCGGTTTTGGTTAGGTCGGGATTGCGGCCCGGTTTTTGGCCGAGACCCGGTTAACTGAAAACCGAAACTTTTGTCAAATCATAGGGGCTGTCTCTTATACACATCTAGATGTGTATAAGAGACAGGTTTTTGGCCGAGACCCGGTTAACTGAAAACCGAAACTTTTGTCAAATCATAGGGGAGGGGGGGGGGGTGTCAAATTCGTAATTTTGGACGAATTTTCTTAACAAATATTGTTAGTTCAAATTTACAGCGGTTCCCCTCCCATTCCTAATAATTTGTTTTTAAAATTTTGCTTACAAATCTCTCAACACACCCTTAAGAATAAAATTGGATCGGGCATCGGGTCGAGAAAAAGACCGGGTTTTGGCTAACCAGCGGCAACACTGCCGCACAGACGTCGGCACAGTTTTCAATTCATATGCAACAGTCCGCAAATACAATAATTATTGTTCATCACTCCCAGAGAATGTTTCTGCACTGTTTTAAAGGATTGGATTATTTTTTGTTATTTAAATTATTTATTTATAAATAGATGTCTCGATAGGCTTTTAATGAAGGCATAAATTTGATTACATTTTTAAATGCTAATATTAAAAGATTCGAAGCCGGAAAGCAGAAAATTATGGACGTTGTTAAAATAATTGTGCCAAAAATTCCAATTTGTCCAATTTCTGCTTTATTGAGCACTGATGACGATTTATTTTCTCCATTTATTTGTTTTTTCTTTTAAACTAAATTTAATAATATTTCTATACATTTCAATTATGAATTATTAAAAAGTTTTATGGTGTTCATGTATTTAATGCTGTTATTATGCTCCTATACTTTTTTTAATATTAATTTCTACTAAACTTTTACATATTTTAACAATATTTCTTTTCTGTCAGCAAGAGACGACGATTAAATATTTTTTAGTTATTGTATTTAATCATTTTGTCAGCAAATCAATATTATGTATTTAGCTGATAATAAATTCATTTTAACGTATTTACTATTTTAAATTATTTCTTATATTCTGATTGTTTTTGTTAGCTTTAAAAATGTTGACCATCGTGCAGGGGCGCAAGGACTTGTCACAATGTAATTTACTGAATATGATTTAAATAAGCAATTCTCTCGGCTCCACTTTAGCAAATACAATCCATGGGTAAAAGTGGTGACTGACAAATTCGAGTTTATTATTTATGTTTGCACTATGAATTGTACGGGTCATTAAATTACGAACCTTTCAGAATTTTACCAGAATTCGTTTATTTTACGACATTTTTTAAAGTAAGTACATTCTTTTTTTGGTTAATAAACAACATTTCAAATTTAATAAAAAAAATTTTACTTTGAATCAACTACTTTAACCTTAACATTTTTATATATATGCATTTTGAAGCTTAAGAAACTTTCAAGTGGCGTTAGCATTCTCCTTATATAATAAATAATATTTATTTACTTATTTTTTTTGCTGGGTTAGAGCCATTCATAGATTGGAAATTTTTGTTTTCTAATAACTAACTTTTTCAATTGATTGGAAACATTTTATCTAAAACTCCGTAGGGACTCGTTATTTCTTTTTTTCATACATATTCCAATCTTCAGGTATTGCTTGTTTGGTTGTAATGTGGATATTTTTATTTTAACTTCAAACTTTTGATTTATTTTAAATAATTTATTGATTTTAGATAATGTTGTAGACGATCGCGAAATGTGCATATGTAGACCCAAATCTCATTTCGAGCGTCTCTATCAGTAAATCAGTGTGGTGTATTCGCCTTTGGTTTCATTATATTTATTATAGTAAATATAAATTTGTGTACATTACTTGAACTTTGGACTAAATTTTGATTTGGATTCTGTACTACCGATTTTTTTTTTTGCATCTGTACGATTTTTTTATGCTATTATTTTATCAAATTTCATTTATTTATACTGATTTCATAAAAATATTGAAAATTTTTAGCTGTTATTCTTTTATTGACACACTCTGTCTTTGCCTATATCTTCATTTTTTTAACGCGTTGCAAGCGTCAATCAATTTTTGGAAGACATCAGGCCATGGGAGAATTTTGGTTGTGGCTCACACTTTTATTTTAATAAAAAGTTGTATTTCAATTTTTTTCATTTTCACTTTATTTTTTTAAATTTAATTTGAATTAATTTTCTCTCTCCTTAACATTGCGCTACAACAAATGTTCTATGGTGATTTATTTTTCAAAATACAATAACCCATATCTCGATCAGTTTTTTTTTTTTTTTTAGTCCAGCTTTTTTTGCTTAATTTTCATAAATTGGTTAGACCCCATATATCGACCTCTAACCCGAACCAAACCGAGCAAGTGATAGATCATTTTGAAGCTCACATCCTGACACTATCCTACCGCAAAACCAGCCCGATGCTCAACCAAAAATGTTCACTATAAAAGGTAGCGCTAAAAAAATGTTTTCCAAATAAAAGGTGCACTTTTGCAAGAGTTTGTGCAGAGCAGATTTCGAAAACGGTTATACCTACCCCACCTATGATATACTATTCGACGCCAAATTTGTCTAGTTGTGCCCTTTCTCTAAACCCAAAGCGCGCAAAGTACGCTTTAAACTACTTTTGCCCTTCCAACTGCAACATAGTCGCGAAAAGGGAGGGGGGCAGATTTCAGGGCGGTTAGACTTTTCGGCCCTTGCCAAGCAAGTTAGGGGGAAAAAACCTTGCGATTGTGGTACCCCTGTTACTTTATACTGGTGCAAATTTTCAGCCAAATCGGAACACACATCTCCAAAATTATAGAGTTCCCCCATCCGTTCAAAACAGAATTTCACTATAGATAGTAGAGACCGACATTTTGAAAAATCCTGGACCTGGATTTTACGGACGCCTGGATTTGGATTTCCTGGACCAAAATCCAGGAAAAATCCAGGTCCAGGAAAAATACAGGTCCAGGAAAAACCCAGGGTCTCGGAGGCCTGGATCCAGGCCTGGACCTGGATTTTTTTTTTCAAAAATGTTTATTTTTTAATACCAGAAAAAATATTCATTTGTTTTAATGCTAAACAACTCTTTAATGGGGCACTCCAATCTTTGTTCAACTTTGAACCAAACATTAAGCCAAAATAGAGTGGGCTGGGAGTCCAAGAAGCAATTTTTTTGATTTTTGGTACATTTTTTATATTTTGTTAAAAAAATTGCGCAAGTATTCGGAAAATTTGCGATTTTCAAAATACAAAGTTTTTTTTTTTGAGAATTTTGCTTTACTTCTGGGGGAGAGCGGGTCGGCGGTGCCGCGATAGGCGCCGCCGAGAAAATTTTAGAATTTTTTGACTCAATTTGTTAAAAGATTTGCAGCCAAAATTTTAAAAATACGTTATTTTTTGATGCTTTTTAAATATATGCAAAATCAGACATTGCAAAAAACAAGCAATTGGATTTTTGGACAAATACTCAGTATAATAGGGCAACAAAAAATCAAAATTGAATTAATCGTTCATTCGAAAAACGAAAACATCATTGCAGTCGTTGCCGGGGCTGGAAATCTTCTACAATTTTGTACTCTCAAACATGCTGTTTTCTTCACTAAATTGAGCTTTCCATCTTTTTAGGCTACTTAATGAGATTTTCAACAAATCGGCAATGTCGCGTTCACTTATTTTTGGATTGTTTTCTTTTATTTTCGCATATTTTTTCAAAATTCCAATTTTTGTTGCATCAGAAAATTTGTCTTTGGATGCCTGAAAAGCCAAATTCGTTCTTCCAAATATAAATTGTTGTGGCACTTACGCCCAATTTTTTTGCAATTTTCTCATCAAGTTCTTGCATTGAAATGTTGAATTTTGCCTGCTTACATTTGCTTTTAATCTGATCAAATTGTTTTAAAATTTCACGTTTATTGAACTCAGAAAACTTTTCTTTTCTTAAACCCAATTTTTTAATCCATTTATAAATTGTTGAGCGACCAATACCCAAACCATTCGATATTTTTCTCTCAATGTGAGCCCATTTTTTGGTTGAGTGTGCGCCTGTTTTTTCCCGATAATTTTTTTTCATTTCACGGAATTTTTGAATAATTTCACGTTTTTGCTGATCAGACTCAATTTTTTCACATTCATTAGACTCATTTTGCTGTTCATCAACACTCTCATCTTGATCTGGCGCTGAATTGTCTACGTCTTCCGACCAATTTTCATCATAAATTTCATCAAATTTCTGTTTCAATATTTCATCAATATTTTTCTGATCAGAAGTGTTTGGAGCTTGTCCGTCTTGAACTTCTTCTTTAACATGACGACAGTTCAAGTCTTTTGAATCATTAATTTCCACATCCCATCCTTTTCCAAATATTTCATCAAATGATTTGTAAAGTTTTGGTCCGTGTTCGCCCACCGAATTCGCATTTTTGATCAAAAATGTTGAAAAGAATGAAATAAAAATGAATAGCCGGAATTTCATTTTTTATTACTAAAATTTATTTATTTAATATTAATAAATAAATCTTGTGCATAGAATTAATTTTTTATTGAAAATATAGCAAATAAAATTGATTGGCATATTATTTTCCACGCATTTATTTCCCCTCTAAAATTCTTTTTGGCAATTCGTGTGAATGCCCGCGCCATTCTCTCTCACCCAAAAACTCAGAGCTGGACGAAACTCATATTTATCCGAATAACGAAAACATGAAACGATTTTGGCCATTTTCATCACAAAACGCGTTTAATCATAAAAAATTTGCCGACGGATTTTTCAAAAAAGAATTTTGCTTGAGAATTTGGCTTCACTTCTCGGCGCAGGGCAAAAAATATGGTATTTTTTAAAGCTTTTAAAGAATGGGAGTGGTCAGACGGTGCCGGCGCCCGGTCGGGGAAAATTTTTGAAGATTTCAACATTGTTAAGAAAAGTGGTAAAAAAAATTACTATCATTTTATTTTGAGTTTTTGGAGGAGCCTCCACTCATTGATTTCAAAAATGGTGATTTTACTCAATTTTGAACACTTTTTCCTAATTTGAACACCTCGATCTTTAGGTGTTCTTTTTGTGTTTTTTTTTGTTGTAAAAATCGCCATTAACAAAACACGAAACGAAACATAACTGAAAATTTCTACAAAAAGAAAGAAAAGTACCATTAGAAAGCTCTAAACTTTAATCTCAAATTTTTGCTTATAATTTATTTATGTTATGTTTTAAATTAATTAAAATGGAACGTGCTTAAATAATAATTATTACTGTTTGGTTCATTTTTTATGCAATGGTAACAATTGTTTGATTTTGTTTTTCACGTCTTTTTTAAATTTTTTAAAAATTTCGATCCATTTTCTGCTTTATAAATTTATTTATGGTATGTTTAATTAATTTAAAAGAATTGTCCAGTGGCTTTACCTTTTAAAACTTTATTGGCTTTAAGATTTATATGCTACACAAAGCTTGAGTTAATATTTATTATTTTATTTTTTATTAAATTTTTTGTTTATATTGATCGCATTTGATTTTCTAAGATTTGCAATGATATTTTATTTTAAATTTTTAAATGAAGATAAAGTCTTATTTAAAAATGAATCTAAGTTTAATTTACATAAGGTTAAAATAAAATTATATTTTTGTAGTGTTTCACTTTTTTTAATTAGATTTAAATCTAGCGCAACCGTTGCTACCTTATTTGCATTTTTCCAGCTTTGTTGAATGCAAAAATGTTTTATTGCCTTGATACGCATTTGTAAAGAAAGCAGCTGCAATATACATTTAGTTTGCGCTTTAAATTTTATATAACTTGTTGTATATGTAGAGTTATTCTATAAAATCTTCATTTTATTTTATATATTTAATTCTATTTTTCTCATTTGCCGATTAATAATTTTAAAAAATAGATTAAAAAAAAATAATATATTTAATATGTTTGTATTTTTGTAAACATTCAGAACAGCTTTTACAACATTAAACGTTACCAGGTCTTCCTCGCCAATCCATAGGAAGCCTGTGTTCCTTTCTGTAGAACGATACCTCCAGCAGCTCAAGTTTATTAGAGTTGAAGCGTTAACATTTCGTAATATTATATTGTTTCAAAAAATTGGTTGCTTGATCTAATCCTCTAAATCATTTTATGATTTTCAATTTGTATGAATATTTACAAAAAAAAATTTTTTTAAAAATATTTATGTGAATGAAATTCTATTTCTATTTTTACACTTTGTGATTGCGTTTAATTTAGCATATTTTTTATATTAATTTTTTATTAAAATCAAATAAAATCACAAAAGCTTTATTGGGGCATCATTTCTTAGTATAATTAAAAAATTTATGTTTGATAACTGTTGACATAAACGTTTAAAACTGATGACTTTATCAGCATGGACGGTGTTTTTTGGCCTCTTGGCTGTCCGCCCCTCACAAAGATTAATGGACGTTGGTATTAGCTTGAATAAGCTTTTCCGCTCGTTCAACCAGACACATCCTTCAACGGCAAAAAAATGAAACAACCCAAAATAATCAAAAAATTAATTATCCAAAAGTAGCGGAGAAATCTTGTTAAAATTATTATTCTTGAGCAGAAAATTAATTAAATTGTTGGCAAATCTTGAATTTTTTAAATTAAAAATAAATAAATGTATTATTTTGGTTTTTTTAATTTTGGTTTGTAACGATTAAATTTTTTATTAATTTTTGAAGTTTGTACTGTTTTTACACTGCAAAATTATTAAACATTTTATTTTTATATTACTTAAGCCTTTAATTTTTTTAAATTTTACATCTTATTTAAATTAAATTTAATAAATAAGAATATATTTAGTGTCTTGATTCCAAGAGTGAAATTAAATATTTTATAATGAGTATGTAAGCTTTTTCATTGTAATTGATAAAACAATAAATTTGTTTAATTCATGAGGCCGCCAGTATTGGCTAAAATTTAATTTACATTGTTTGGTTCATCGATTGAGATTGTTGTCACCCAACAGCGGGTAACAGGTATTGACGTTGAAGCGTCCCGAATTGTAATGGATCATTGGATTGCCTCCCACATCTTTGACGACCGCATTTATTTCATGTTGATTACCATTTTTATTTTTATTTATGAATAGTTTATATAAATAGTTTGTTCGAGGCACCTTTTTTGTTTAATATCAAAATTTAGAAAATGATATATACTTTTAATAGAGGCCCCAGTTATGGCAATTAAATATTATTTAAATTGTTTTTTTAAATTCAGTTTTTGTTATTTAATTTTCACTTTCACATAATATTATCATTGCCATTTTT
>MEIZ01000396.1:0-10164 GCA_001723225.1 Globodera ellingtonae | reverse complement strand
CCATTTGTCAAATACTACAATTTTAGTATTATTCTATTTTTTTAGCTCTTCTGGAAAGAAAATTTGTGTTTTTAAATAGTCAAATAATATGTAAGCAAGAAATATAAAATTTACAAATTGTAATATCTATTTTTTTGGTAATTCCATTAAAATCATCGCTAAAATTTGTTATTGACAAAAATATTCATTGATTTTTTCGGGGGGGGGGGGTTAGAGATCGGACGGTACGGGAAAGTACCGAGGCTTTTTCGGTACTTTTCGGTACTCAGGCATCGGTACTTTCCCGAAAAGTACCGACCGAACCTTTTTGGACTTTTTCGGTACTTTTCGGTTCCGGTACTTTTTCGGTACTTTACCGAAAAGTACCGACCGACCCTTCTGGCCGGTCTCTACAAATGGTTACGCATTGGCAATAATGATATTTTCCGGATAATTATTTTAAACGATTGAGCTCATTTCTTACTTAACACGTTGTTTTTAAAACGACACGACTTTTTTGATTCAAATTTCATTCTCAAAATAATATTTTAATTTATTTAGTCTTTAGAGCAAAAATTATGGTCCAAAGAAAAATAATCAAAATTCCTTGAATAATTTGGGGTCGTGATTTTCCTTATCACCTGGATAA
The DNA here is from genome assembly GCA_001723225.1 of Globodera ellingtonae. NCBI lineage: Eukaryota > Metazoa > Nematoda > Chromadorea > Rhabditida > Heteroderidae > Globodera > Globodera ellingtonae. Next base: position 9,536 of record MEIZ01000396.1, on the reverse strand, counting down.
TTTACTGGCTGGTATTGGTAGAGTGTATAGTAGTAGTCTAACATTCGATTGGTCTAACACTCTCGGTGCCGCCTCTTCTTATCTTTCTGCTATTTATTTTTTTATGAAGTTTTTCATACGTCAAATTTATTTACTGACTTGCAATTATTGCAATTTCTGCGCCTTTTATTTGCGTTTTGTTTAATGAAAATGGCGTATTTTATTTCATTGATGCTTCCTTCGTTTTGCATTATTGTTTTGTCCATAACGTTCGGGTTGTTTGAAGTTAACTTTAAACTTTTAAACATATTGGTCTAAACAGAATTAATTGATTCAAAAAATCAAAATTTAAGTACAATTTTGACTTACTAACAAAATTTGTTTGGGTCATTTGTACAAAATTTTTGGTCGTCTCCACTTGAATTTACACCCCCTAAAGATGACATCATCGATTGAAAATTTTCAATTGTTTTTTATAAGAATCCGTCAGGTAATTAATGCCCTAATTGTTTGTATGTTCGGTGAAATATATAGCAATAAAACTAAAGTTGCAAATCCATTACAATAAAGTTTGTTTTTCGTTAACAATTATTATGAAATTATGGGAAACAGTGCCTAGAAAATTGAATTTCTTCAAGAATTTTCGGAAAAATGTTTCAAATGAATGCTTTTCCGGGCTTCTCTCGTCAAAACCTGTTCGCATAAAAAAACATGTAAAAACCTGAAAAAACTGGTTAGTGCAGTGTGATGAAGTTATGATGTCGCAAATTTGCTGGGACGCGACTGCCCCCGCCCCCTCCTTCCATCTTTCTCTGCCCTCATCATTTTACTTTCTCCCTTTCACTGGCCTCCTCTCTAATCTCCTTTCTTGCTTTCTCTTCTTCCTCTGCTTTTTTTTTCTTCACTTTCTCTCTCTTATGATGATTTCTTTCTCTCTTACCCTCATTTTTTTCTCTCCCCCCCCCCTCGCGTTCTCTTCCCAACTGTATATGTATCTCATCCTCCGATTGATAGTGAGGAGTGTGACATTTCTCCGCCCAACCACACCAATTGATTCATTTTTAACCGAAGTTGGCGTCCATTCCAAAAAGGACCAAAAAATGTACAAATGTTTGCTTGTCACACGACACGAAATTTTTGATTTTTGTTTTATTCAAAACAAACAGCTATGACTGGTCAGAAGGCTGTAGGCCGTCAATATTAATTGTAGCAACATTTTTTTGAGTATTTCATTTTTTATCTTTTTTTTTTGTTTCAAAATTAATAGTTTGCAAAAAGTAAAGAAGCCTATTTATTTTCGGCCTTTTAATAACAAAATTTGAATATGTATAATTCAACCATTTTTTTGCGTCTGGTCAGCTACATAGGTATATTCTACAATAAATAAAATTTCGACAAGTTGATTAAAAAAAGGATTTAACGATTTGCATTGTGATTTTAAATGTTTCCAATATAAAATATAGTTAAATTTAAATATAATTTATTATGAAAAACTAAAGTTAAAAAATGTTGACGAAAGTTCACTTATTAAAAAGTTGAACCTTATAAAATGTTATTATGAAACTAGTTAATATTTCAATTCCCAGGTTTTTGTTCAAACGTTTAACGTGAAATTAGCAAGTGTTTCAATTGTCAAAACGGGAATTGTAAAAAATAATTATGAAATTGTGCCAAAACCTGATCACAAACCGTTATCTTTAAATCTTTGTGCCCAATTTCATTTTGGGTATTAAAGTTCGAGTCCCATTCTAATCAACAATTTTTTTCTCTTTTTTTACTACATTTTTTTAGCTAAACAAAATACGATCCATCTTCAAAATATCATTTCATTAATCTTATTACATTTTCTTCTTATCTAATCATTACCATTCGATTACCAGAATTAATAGAGGACGAAAAAGAATGGGATTGAAATTGAATAGTCGGTGATGAGGAAAAGAATCGATTCCGATCATGAGAAGGCACCTGATAGTGAGAGAAGTACTATTTTTTAAACTTTTTCGCTGTTCTCTTTTTTTATCCAAAAATTAATAATTTTGCAAAGCATAAGGGTCCCCTTATGGTTTTTTTTTTCATAAAACATTTCGAGGGGGGGGGGCAGCCGCGCCTATTGGCAGGCACCGTCGACACCCTACCCCGCCCAAGCAGAATTCTCAAAAAAATTTGCATTTTCATACCGAATTTTTAAGAATTAAATTTTAAAAACTGGAAATTTCTACAAAAAAAATTTTGTTTTGAAATTAGAACACAGCTAAAAAATATAGTATTGTGTCGTAATTGTAATAATTTTGGCCATATCGTCTATCGTAAAAAAATCGTCTCGTATTTTGGTGTATTGTAGACGATATCGACATCCCTGATACAGGGTGTCCCAAAGTCTTTGTCGCTTTCCCAACCCTAAATTTTGTTGGTTGTTAGACACGAAATTCTCGAAGTTCGTGTTGTGCTCCGTACTCCAAACTTTTTAAAAATTTCTATGAGCAACTTACATTTTAAGAATTATACCAATTTCAATTCGGTTTCAGTAATAGATACAATAAATTTAGTGTCAATAATTTATAATTGTGATAAATTCCTTATAATTAAATTGGCGCATACTTTATCATTTATGTATAAATTGAATTCAAATGTTATTAAAAAATAAATAATCAATTTACCTTTTATGATGAGCATTTAAAACTAATAAACAGTTTTGCAACTTTTGTTATCAAAATTTACGATTTCTAAAACCAAAATAAAAAATATGATCAAATATTGCTTATAAACAAGAAGGAAATTCGTGAAGAAGTAACAAACGGTCTAATCAATTTTATCATCAACAATTAAGAAGAAGAAGTTGTAAAAGCTAAAAAATAAAAAGCTAAAACATAATTATGGTATATTGTTAATCTAACAAATATAATCTTTAAAACAAGTTAAGTTAAAAATTTGTAAATAAAAAGTCTATTAAAAAAATCATTTCATTATTTATGATTTTAACAACGATAACTCCTACTGGCCGCAACCATTAAATGCTTTTCTTGCAAATAATGGTGATCTGATTGCCTGAAATGTATAAAAATGTAATAACAAAAATTTTAAATAAATTGACACTATAAGTTGAGGAAATAAAGCAAAATAATTAGTAAAGTAAATAATAAATCGTAAGCAAACAGAAAAAAAATAAAATGAAAATTAAGCAAAAAAACAGAATAACTACCCGACATGAATCAAATCTTGAAATGGAGAGTGAAAAAACAAATTTTTTTAATCTAAATTAATGTTTAAGTTGATGAATTCTTCATTAGTGGCAGTTCACTTTTACATTCGACTCAAGAGCCATATGCGTTGGATTTGCACCTAGCTGGACTATTTGAATAACACTCAAAAAATATTATTTGCGCTCATAAATTTATAAAAAGCTTTTTTGCACAAATAAATTAAAGATAATGAAATCATGTGATACAACCTGGGTGATGAAAGATTTTAAAAGATTTTTTTAATTTAATAAATCTATAAACCAACTGCTCAGCGCCTATTTGAAACCATTCCACGAAGCGTGCCATCTGAACCGCTTTTACATGGATAAGATTCCATAGCCCGCGGAGCCTGACCATGGGCTTAATATTATTTTTTGTTTTGAACAATAATCAGTGAATTGTAGTTAAACGTTTCTTGAAAAATTAATACAATAAAAAAAAATTAATTCAAGTTTAAAAAACAAATGAATGCATTACAAAATGAATAGAATCTTACATAAACAAAAAACTTACAACCTTTATTATACACGTTCAAAATGAAAGCAGCATAACAGTACAAATAATCTAAATATCTGTCACAATTGCTATTTTTCTYAAGAGGTGTACTAAGAACCAAATTATCACTACAATTCACAAAACACCACTCGAATAAAATACGTTGTTAAAAAATCATAATTATTAGAAAATTTGTTAAACAATTTAATTCAATAAAAACGTCAATTTTAATAAATTGTTACAATTGCCAATGATTTAACACAAAATAAAATATTTGTGACATAGTACAAGTGTATAAGCTAAAATCCAGAAATTAAACCTTTTATTGAACGAGACATAATATGAATAACCCCCATCGCAATAAACTAACGCATTTTCATTATAACTTGTACATAAAAACAATCAAATTAAAAGTCTTAGAAAGGAGGAGGCAACAATGAGAAGTTAATCATTTTGCTGGAACGTCATTGTGATGTAAAATCGCGAGATTTTATTTATAACTTTCAACATAGTTTATAAAATATAATAACAAATATTGATGGCAGAATTGCATTTAAAATGATGATTAAAAAATTTTAATTTATGCAATTTTAAGTATGTTATAAAAATATAATAAATTTCTGTTTGCAACTGTTGATAAAATTAAACGAATACATAAATTAATGATTTGGGCACTTAAAATATTCAATTAAATAGCTTTTCGTCAATAAAAAATGAAATAATACCGATGAATTGATTCCATACAACTAAAGGAATTTTTAAAAAATCCAGTATAAAAATAAAATGATATAGCCAGCTTAGAAAAAAAAATTAATAATTAATATTTTAAAACAAAAATAATAAGAAATTCAAAAAATAATTTGAACGAGATTGGTTGTTCTTTTGCAACATGAAAATTATATTATCATTTGTAAATTTAATACTTAAACCCATTCACCAGGTGTATCGAAGTACTGAGCCGGTTCTTTATAATAAATTTAATATAAATAAACTGAGAATTTTCTTTTATCAAACAAATTGATAAAAAAAATTCTCAAATTATTTCTTCTTTTTTTTTTTTGCAGATTCAAGTAATATGCTATTATTTTAAATTGAATAAAGTATTTAATGAATGCTAACGAAGAAGTATAGCAATTTTAAAGAAACAGATAATGAAATAAGACTAAGGCAAAAACTTTTATTAAGCTAAAAAATTATTAATTAAAATAAAAATATGAAATACAAACTCCTAAATGGTTATATAACTCGCATAAGCCGATTACAAAACTTCAATGTACGCCTACATGAGCAAGGCAGGCTCAGTCCCAGACGGAGAACAGTATAAATTCTGCATGAGCGTGCTGCTACCGTGGGAGTGGACTGGAGATTACCTTGATCAAACAAAAATCACCAAATAGAAAATAAATTTACTTTAAATAAAATTAGTCATTATCCCATAAAAATTACACTAGCATACCTAAACAAGTAACAAAAAGCATTTTATTTGAAATAAAAACAAACTAGATACAGAATAATTTAAAAACATGTAAACGAAAAAAACAAAACGCCGTTATTTTACAAATGATTAAATAAAAAAATACTTATAATTGATTAACGAAAACAAAAATGGGAAAATTCTCACGCAATTTGAAGTAGGAGTAATCAAAAGCGATCGGCCACTTTCCTCACTTTTTTGCGTTTATTGATCCCTGCTTAAAATAAACTGAGAAGCAATATTTTTTTCTGCTCGTTTTAAATTTAACCCTTAGGTGTATTCATTTAAATTATGCGAGCTCACACGGGTTTGATCTAGAAGAATTTCATTTATCGGTTCGCGCTTTTAAGTTTTTGGGATTTCGCAAAAAATACATCAAAAAGATCAAATTTTGGGTGAAATGAAAGAACGCATCAATCAATAATACAAAAAGAAGCYAGCGATCAATTGGTTATTAAATTTTTTWAAATTCTAAATAAACTTTTCGATAAATTCAATTCAAAGAAATCATAACTGTATAAATAATTTGCTATTTGCGATTAATTTTAAACAAAGAAACATAATATAGATTWTGTTTATTCCGTTWTTTAGATTCTTCCAACAAATGTCTAGTTTAAACCTTAAAACAAATTATATTATTAATTAATAGTTCATTGCTTCATAAAAAAGTTCTATTCAAAMAAAATGGTTCTTMCAGGGCTAGGAGAATCGAAATTCGAGCTTCTTTCCTCCAAATTCTGAACCCGGATTCTTATCTTTTTTGAGATTTTCGAAATTTTAATTTATTTTCTAAAAAGGCCTTAAAAAATTTTGACGCAGAATATTTTGTTATATTATAGTCATAAAAATAACAAATAAGTTACTTTCAAATTCTTCAACTGAAAATCTATACGGCTTTTGTGAAAAGATTCCCTATAGCGATTCTGAGGTATAATATGCAAACGCCTTAGCCGATTAAAAAATTTAAGAAGTGAGAATTGATATAAATAAGAAAAATAAAAAAAACTTACCCCAACAAATACTTAATGATATTCACTGCCCCCCCCCCTTCGGATTCATGCTGTGCTTTATTATAATGTGAATCTAATAAAAACCCAACTTGCAATTAACTTTAAGGGTATATTTTGTGAAAAAAATTCGAAGTTATGGAGTGCATTTTTAGGCAATGAAAAAATTGTTTTGAAGAATTCGAATTTTATTGCATTTTTCTTAAGAAATTTTTCAAAAAATGTCGAAATAGGCACAAATTAAATGCCTAAAATAAGCTCGAGCCTATTTCTGATCATTTTATTAAAAAAATGTTAAATATCACCCAAAAGCAAAATCAACGAGTTTATTTCATCAAAATTAAATAAACAATTTTATTTTATGTGCTGATTACGAATTTGCCAATATCAATGTTCATACCCAAATTCGTATAATTTTTTGAAAAAATTCATTTATTTAACACATCAATCATAAGTGAATAAGTAATTATAATTCGCTATTTTATCTTCCGTCTAAATTTTAACTTTAAAAATTAATAAAACTGATTATATTGTATTTGRATTTGCTGCTTTATTTGATCTATTATTTTAAATCTAAAAAAATTACCAAATACATCTGGCATTGTTGATTTCGCCTATAAAATTGAATATGAAAATAATAGTAATTTAAATAACAARWAAATTAAAAATACTAAACAAATGTATGCCCATTAATTTTAATAATTGTATCCATTGAAATAGTTATAACCATATAAAATGAATATGTAAAAATCCCAAATTATTTATAATCGAAATGTGAAGAGCGCTTTCTGGCGTCATCTGTTGAACGGCATGCGGTCATACTGAATTAAGACTGATATGCGCAATGCTTTTATATTTATAATTAAACAATCTGCTGAACGTCTGCACCCAAAATCATTAAAATAAAAAAAAAGACGAAAAAATACTTTGTCTGTAAACTAATTAAAAAGGTATTTACTATGTTAATATGAACGTAAATGATAAAACTTTAAATGTATAAAACAAAAAGATCACATTTTACAATCAAATTTATACAAAAAAATGTGGCAAAAAAAGATATTTAAAACATGCGCATGTTTTTCGTCAAGCATACAAGTTGTTATTAAATTATTAAATATGTTAGATATATGCAAACAATAATAAATTACATAAAATTTATAAATAAATATAAAACTATATATTAAAAAGTGGAGCTGCCAATCCAAGATCGTGGAATCATTAATCCGTGATAGTGTTAAGTAAAGGATCTTCGAACGGGCGTCGTTTTAATTTAACACTAAAATAAACTTGTGCGCTCTGTGTGCTCAAAACTGTTAAAATAAACCCTTATTAATCAATAAAAAACGAATTAAAATACGCATATTATATGTTGTGTTCTCTATAATAGTAGAGAATCTCTTTTCTAATTTATATTCAAATAATTGCAGTAATTGTAAACGTTTTATTTTTCAATATAAAATATTTATGTAAAATATGGAAAAAAATGGATTAAATACCTAATTCCTTTTTTGTTGATGATCGAYAAAATCGTAAAAATTAAAATCTTATTGGTTTCAAGTTGAAATGTGGACCACCTTAAAACTCATTTTTCTTAAATGAATTGTGTATAAGATGGTTGAGCGTGTGGCCATGGATTGTCGCGAACGAACAACACTATTGAAGGATGGCATTCCGCTTGGAATTGCATTTGAAAGGAAATCAATGCCTGTGTTTAAACATTTCAATCACAGTAACTCCCGTAAAAAACAAAAACAATTAAAGACAGCTAAATGAAAAAACAATCACAAAAATGCATTTAAGCATATTTTCAACGACTATGTGGTTTGCCTACTTGTAGGTATGTTAAAATGGAAAAGTTATAAATTAAAAAAATTAAATTTTTTAGTAATATTTTGAATTAAAATCCTATTGATAATTTCTAACATAGGTTTTGTATAAAATAAATTACGCCAGATTCATATATTTTATGTTTATAAAATTTAATAATAATTTAGACGTCGACCATACATACAATAAATTTATGAACGTCAAGATAGTTGTCGATAAAAGATTTAAAAATAATTGTTTTAGTGTTTTATAATCGTCAAATTTAGCAATCAGTGAAAAGCAATTTATCCAAAAGTACAATTTTTTTTTAAATTGACTATTTTAAAATAAGTTAAAAACTAATTCACAGTTTATCGTTTCTACGAGAACAGATTAATAATAAATAACTTTAAATTATTAATGAATAAAAAAAAATTGTACAAAAATTCATAAATTCAAAATGTAAAGTGGCAAATGACAATATTTCACGCATGAGGATTACAGAGGAATGGTTAGCAAAAAGAATTAAACAATGCAAATAACTGCAACATTTATGGCTAATATTATTGATGACAAACAATTTATTTTGCACAAAAGAGTTGAGAATAAAATTCAAAACCCAATTAATCTCGATAGTTTTTGTATCATTTAAAATTTTCAAATTACTTCAGAAAAATTAAATTTTATAAAAACATCTACTATAAAAAAATAAATAAATAATGAASGATTCCTTGTCCCGGATTTTCCGAACAAGCTCACATATGTAAGTTTCTACTATACTGAAAAAAAGCTTTATGTGTGAATGTAAATTGAGAACATTAAATTCAAACTTTTTATTATTAATTTGATAAATTTAATTACAAAATAAAGAATTCAGAGCACAATTGTTCAACCCGGTCCTAACCTACTCGGCGTTACAAATTGGCGTCGTTAGCAGGGGCTAAACAGTAAGGGAATCGCTGATCATTAAAGAGCTAAATAAATTACAATAAAAAATATGCCCCGCCAAAAAAGTGTAACAGATTAACCAATAAAAATGAGACGCAAAAAGAAAACATTTTCGCCATAGGACAAAACCAATAAAAATAGCTTATCCAAAAAAGCGTATAAAGTGTGAAAAAATAATAATGTGAATAAATAAAAATGAATAAAAAGTTATGGGTTTAGGTAAAGAATAAATTTAAAGTTAAACAAAATGTTAGAACCTATAAAATAATTTWAAAAGAATAAATGAAATTTCAATAAAAATATGAGAGAGAAAAGGGGACGAAAACCTGTAAAAAATAATACAAAATAATAAAATAAATTGTCAAAAAACATTATCTATATGCTAGAGTAATAGCCTCAAGAACAAAAATAAAGAGAGTCAGACGGTTAGAGTAATTTGGTCATCAACGCACCCCAACTAATAATTTTTTAGTTACTTTTTTGAACATTTTATTTTTTGAAGAAATAGTGTGCTAAAAAGAGAGAGTCAGACGGTTAGAGTAATTTGGTCATCAATCGCACCCCATCTAATAATTTTTTAGTTACTTT
>MEIZ01000395.1:16150-28012 GCA_001723225.1 Globodera ellingtonae | reverse complement strand
CCCCGGAATTCGCTGTCGGGGGTGGAATCGCAAACTGTTGTCACCATCGGTAATACATACAGAAAGTTTTCTTTATTATTACTTATCCAAATTATTTTACAATTTATTCCTCATCAATAACCTGACACGGAATCTAAAATAATCATTTTCAAAGTGAGAGATGTTAAAATTATTAAAAAAATAAAATATCTATTTATATTAAAATTCTGAGCAAAAAAAATGAACTCACCCATCAGCGGTTTATTCTGCCGACTTACGAAATTTTTTCTTTTAAATCTGCCATCACTAATAATGAAACTAAATAAAATGCAGCCGCCGGTCAAGTTCGACAAAGGAACATATTTAATTTTTAAAAAAATAAATTGATATACAATTACCAAAAAAATAATAATTTTGAATGAATAATGTTAATTCATTGGTGCTGTATATGGAATAAAAAATGACACAGACCATGATAACAAATAATTTTTATTTGTTACCGACATAAAATAATTTAACTGAAAAGCATTAAATATATCTTAATTTATAATTCTCTGGAAAATCAGTGTCTGACAATTTATATAATCTATTTTATTCTTCAAAATATGTTGTGTTTTTTGATTAAACAATTTTGTAATCAAGGGAATCTTTATTTGACAAACTTCTGTTTTATTCAAAAAAATTTTTATATAATAAACACGTCCCATTAAGCCGTTAGCTTAGTGAATAGTTTTAAGGTTTTACATTTATGGAATTCTAATTATGTATTATTGTTTATATTAATTAATAATCTTTGAATTTTATATATTTAATCCGTAAAAATAATTTAGTTTTGCAATAATATTTGACTTCCTGCATATAAATTCAATTTTTTTAGATTAATTATGTACAGTTTCATTTTTTTCTGAATTCAACATAAGTTCAATCTTGCAAGGATCTTCCAATGCGCGTCTGTAGTTTTGACGTGCCCGAAATTTTAAAGATTGGGTTAATAATATTGATTAATGATTATATTGTTTTTTACTAATTTTAGTCTTTATATGAATTTTTTCTCAGAACTGTTTTACTATTATAAAACACAATATATTTATTGGTTAAAATATTTTATGTTATATTATTTTAAAATGATTCCAGGGCATTGCCACACTCTCGGATTTGCAGATGATGAGATGCCTTGTTGCGCCTGAATGATGAAAACAAGCGACCTCCAGTGCCCAGATTAGTAGAAATAAAAACTGCTTCACTTTTCCAATTTAATGTTTTATATTTTCGTAAAATTTAATTGAATTGGACCGTAAGCCGATACTGTCGGCGATATAAAATAATAATTTTAATTCTTTATAATTTGAGTTTCAAAGACCTCATTTCTCCTAAATCGCTTTGAGTTGGTTCTGCATATATCATATTAATAGATATTTAGTACCTTTAAATCACTTTTTATATAAAAAAAATTTTATTTTATTTTTATTTTGGGTTAATTTAATGTTCGTTGAAGAATGACAATATCTAATTTACTTTTTTGCATATTTGTTTTTGAATAAAGTATTGCTCACTAAATTTAAATAAAGGAAGTTATATTCTGCATATGAACCCATTGTTCTAGTTTTAATATTATTCAATATTTCATTAATTATTTTAATTTATATTTAATAAGAATAAAAATATCAAGATAAAGTTAAAATATTTTTTGTTTAGACAATATTTTAGCTAAATATGCTCCCCGACCCCTGGGATCCGGGGATGTCGGGGTTCTAAAATTCAAAAATTTTCCGAGCCCCCACCCTTACTAAAGCGGAATTCGCAATAATAACGAAAAATTCATCCCTGAAAACCGAACATTTTTTGAAAACCCCTTATCAAAAACGCAATAAAAAGGGGAAAATACACCCCCCTTAAAACAAAAATTTTCGGAAAAAATTGCTTAAGAAAAATGCAATAAAACCCAAAAATATACCCCTAAAAATCGACTTTTTTCGGTATCCCCTCCAAAGCAAAATCCTAAATACGTCCTAAATTCATTTTAGCATATGTTTTTAGAATAACTGTGACCTCCTCACAAGAACGGCTACTAAAGTAATAATATTTCTTTTCTTGACTTTTACAATTTTTTAAATGTTAATATTTAGTTGTGGTTCGTCAGAGTTAATCGTCAGTAAGTTCTAAGCAACATTCAGACTTTCTACTAATGTTTCAATTTGCTTCGAATTCTGCTCTACAATCCTCTATTTTTACATTTAATTGTATTATAAACTGTGCATTTATTGGAAACCGCCGGATTTCTTAACTTTGTTGCACTTGCGCGCCTTGACGACTGCGGTGAATCGGGAACTGCCATGTAAAACGCGCTCGTTATTTATAAAATAAGGAAGTGCTTTAATTAATTCTATAATATTTTGAAAGTATGGCAATAAAATTTATTTATATTGAAATTTATTTATTTTTTGCTGCCATAAACTGTTATATTGTCCAAAGTCCGTACGAGCCGAAATTTCAGCCTCAAATACATTAATTTTTTGGGTTACATTTTAATTCTCATTTTGATATTTGTTTCATTTTATTCGTCACTCATTTCATTCGTTTTGATATTTTAAAAATTTATTTATATCAGAGGTTTTATTTATTGTTCCATGTCGCCTTTTTCATTCATTATTTTAATTTTATTCTCTCATCAAATTTTTCAATATTTGTAATTCTTTTAGTTCGAGATGTCCCAACATGGTTAGTATTTCTATGTTTGTTTTACATAATTTTTGTTCATGTTTTATATTGTTGTCTGTAATGAAAAGACGTGGAATTCCACGTACTTACCTAACCTTCGTTTTAATTACTTTGGCAAATAATAGTGAAATATGTGCCAGAACGTGATCTTGCCTCGTTTTGAGAACAACTTCCTCGTCGAAGTATATGGCTAGTGGTTGAATTTTAATATAATTCGTTTTATTTAATAAAACTTTTTTATTATTTTTTTTATTTTTAACTTTGGTGATTTTATGCGCGTCACACCTCTTTGTTTATTTAAATTGTTTTCTGGTCGCCGTTAACGTGAAAGTCAATTCACTGATAAGCCAATTTTTTTTTTCTTTGAATATTTTGGTGTTTTTATCGTCGCCAAATTTGAATTCTATTAAATAGTAGATAAATCTTTTATTATTGCTGAAATACAAACCATGTTGCTAGTCACTTCTGATAACTAATTTTAATTTTTACTGCTATCAAATTAAATTAATTTAAATTAAAAAATGATGAATTGTCGCATATATAACGAACATTAATTTTGCATTTGTTAACTTTTAAATTATTAGAATTGTCTGCACTTTAAATAGTTCTTTAACTTAGTTTGTTTTATACCTAGATTTTTTAATAGTTTTGAAATGACTTTCATCTTTCAAGAAGTAATTTTAGTTGGAAATTTAATTTATTTATTGAATAAAGTTAGAATTAGCCTTTTCTTACTTAAGTAACTCCTTGCTCAAAGTTTACGTTAGTTAATCCAATGTTCTTAAATTTTAAATTGTTTGTGTTATTTATTAATTTGTCAAATATTCGAATAAAAGAAAATCCCATTGAAATTTTTAATTTTATCGATGTCTTCCTTCTGTACTGCTTTTGCCTAAGGTAAAAATAATTTATTTATTAAATAAAGAGATAAAAGACGCATACCAATTCTCCTAAAAAAAATTTTAAATGCATTTAAAGATCAAAGTTATGCTATATAAATGAATAAATTAAATAAACTTTAAGGATGATTTAACCTCAAATTAATCACAACGGAAAAAATTTAACGAAATCAATTAATTTGCAGACTATAAGAATTTTCCGGTTTGATTGGAAATTAAAAAGTTTTAATTTTGAAATTAACTTAGCAATGGACTTGGTGAATAATAAAATCTGCCGTAATATGGCGATTTAAACCTAGGTTTTAAAATTAAGGTTGAAAAAAATGAAAACACAAATCTAACTAAGATTTGGCATTGTTTAGCTCGAAAAAAGTATAAATTTAATTAATAATGGATAACAAAAAAAGATTTTTTACAATCATAATTATTTTTATTATCTAAATGGTATTCGACACTAAACCATACACATAACTTTGATTTTGTATTACAATTTTGTTATAGTATTTTTTGAAAACAAATAATCTTAAAATACAATAATAAAGAACCATTCAGGTGGATACATCAGCTGCAATTTAATAACTTAATGATCTTTTAAACTTACAATATTTATTTCATAAATCTTTAGACCATTAATATTATTATCTATTATTTGCATTGCGTTTTAAAATTTTTACTAGTTCAGCACCGACCCCCAACATAACAACCTGCCTGGGTCCCGGTTGCGTCGAACTGGAGAATAAACAATTTCTTAATTTATTTTTAGTATTTTATAAATAATTTCAAAACATGTTTTTGGTGTGATTCTTATTGCGCATTTGTAATTACATTCTATTTTATTTCACGTTACTTTTGTTTTATACTTTTATTTATCTAATTGATTTGTTCATCTCAGCTGCGGTCGTGGTCGACTTCTTTTTTCCGTAATAAGAGTTTGTTCACCAAAAAGCTGCCTTGATGGCATTTCTTAAATACAATTTGTTGTTTTATTAATCCGTGAGGTTGCTTTGTCTTATATTATAAAACACATTTTAAATTTATGTTTTTGTTGTTAAATGCTTTAATCAACTTTTGAAAATTTATATTATTGTAACGAGATGTGTGCGGGCGGCTTTATTTTAATATTTAACGAATGAGCTTCACTAAAACAAAATTATTATTTTTTAAATAAAAAGAAACATTAATTTAAAATTAATTATAAAACTTTTCTGTCTATACCAGTTTAAAAACATTCAAGGCATATTGGCCAGATGGTTTAATATTAAATTATAAAAATTAACGTCAGTGATAGCATTTTAAAAAATTAATTTACATAAAATTAAAAAAAAACAAATAAAATACAAAGTCAAGTTAAAATTCAAACCGGCTATCTATCTGAGGAATTACATTAATAATTTGTATGCTACTGATGCATTAATTAATTACGCAAGAACAATATATAAAAAAACTAAATTAATGTTAACAGGAAACTTTTTCCTTGCACTGTAATGCCAGTGTAATTACTTTAGTTTTAGAATAATCAGCTTTTGTATTCAAATCAAAATGCCTACAATAACAACAAAAAATTGCAGCTCTAAGGTGCATAGCGTAGTGGGTTGCACGAAATGAAGAGCCAAAGATGGGTTTACAACAAAAAAAATAATACAACATTTAACAAAAAAGGAATAAAATTGTACAGCCTCAATTTCCTCGATCATGCTTTGCCGATATCATTATTCCTACTAAAAATTATAATTAAACAGAAAGAAGTTAAGCAGTTGGGTCTTTTTATAATTTTTAGCCTTTAATATTCATTCTAGCCGTGTTCAAAATGCAAAAAAAAACAGTTTTTTTGGTAGAAATTTTCAGTTTTCGCACAAAAAATTTGCAAAGATTTTTTTAAAGTTTTGCATATTTTTGCATTTATAACTTTTAATCATGTTACTCTCGACATGCAGACAGACACACTTTCGGTTGGAAAATTGGTCGTTGTCAAAGACAAGCTGGTTGCCGCTTTGGAGGCAGAGGACCCCGTTGAGGAATAAAAATGAAACAAATGCTAGAACGTTTTAAAAAAGTTGTTGACGTTGACCAGGAGCCAAACCTTTAATATTACAGAAACACGGCGTTCAAGTTGTAATTAAAGATTTTTCCGCTATTATTTGTCCTTTTTCTTTTTATGATTATTCATTTTCACATCGCTGATGTTAATATTTTTTAATTAATTAATTATAAATCTCAATAAGTGATCAGATAATATTTAAAATACATAAAATAGTTGATTTGTTGTTTGTCAAACTTGAGATAACTAACTTTTATTATTCGAGGCAACTTTTAATCGTTTAATTTATCAGTGACTGAGCCTAATCTTTTGAACTTGCAATAAAGACCAATCTAATTCTTTAATCAAATAATATAACCTTTAGTGTTTGTATTTGTTGTAAAAGGATAAAAAAATAAATTGCTCTGAATTTGTTGTGCCAAGGTCCAAAACATACGCACAAATGAATTTTAATTATTATTCAAAATAGCAAGTTGGAATGAAAAATTGTAATTACAAAAATACCTCAGCTCTCTTCCAAAACAATTTGTAATTGAATTGATGGCACCCTCATATAATACAAGGTCAAAAAATTTAAACACATAATCTTAAAATTATAAGAACCAATTGTTTTACTATCAAAATGGATAGAAAAATTCAGTTAAACGATGCATAAAATAGCTATTGGACTCATTTAAATGAATGATGTTTATTTTTGTTATTTGTTTGTGTAAATTTTATCACATCTAAGTCTTTAAAATTGAGCGAATTAAAATTTATTAAAATAAATGCATTATAATTTAAATTGTTACTACTGTTGAATCAACTTTGGAATTGGTGTCTTAATATGTTTATATTAGTTTTTTCTAAATATTTTTCAAGGTTTTCTTGGAATTAACATTTAGGTCCACCTTCAAATCCTTTGAAGATGAAATTTTATCGCCTGGGTTGTCCAAATCCAGCTATGGGTTGAAAAGCGCAGGGAATGTTTCTGACCTATTCGTTATAAGTTTTTTGATTGTAATTATTATGATGAAACTTTTTTTTCGAATTGATTCTAATCTTATCAGCAACTATATACGCATTCAAAATATTATTTGTTAATTTTATAATTTGATTGAATATGCTATTCACATTTTATTTGTTATATTTTATTTTTAGTCTTTGAGTTTGTTTTTTATTAAATGATCTCCCCTTGGAACCATACGACGAAAATGGTTATCATTGCTTTGAGACTCGTACTGCATTGTAGTGCTCTTTGCTCCGCAGCGGCATACAATGCGTATAATTCCCGCATCTCACCGCCGCGCGATTCTGCGTTGAACAGCAGTGGTGTGAAGTTTTATATAAACGGCAAACTAGAAATACCACTATGATATATCTAATAATTAGGCACTTCACAATTTTTATTATTTTATACATTTAAAAGGTTCAATATTCTTTATACTTATAAATTTATTTAGATATTTTTACAAATTGATTCACTTTATATCACAGCCAACGAACCGAAAATGTATTTTTAATTTTGTTGGGCAATACCTATTTTACTTTGATTTCTTTTTCAAAATATTAAAATATTGTATATATAAATATTTAGATTTATCAGTTGTCTTAGTCCGACGCTAAATTATGAATAAATTGTTCAATAAACATTATTTGTGTATTTTACAAGTCAGAAACTTTTCTTAAACTGAGATTTTGTCAACTAATTTATTTTTTATAAAATTTAGAATTTGCAAAGATTGTCAAAATTGTTCTAACTAGGCACATATGTGACTTAGGTATGCGGAAAAAGTTAACTTTACAATTCCAGCACCACCAATGCGATTACTTTAAACGCAGTTAATGTCTTATCTTGTTAAACCTTTTATAAACAATGCATTATATACTTTTTTGTTAACTTTTTCATTTTCCCAATTAAATAAACAATAAATTACCGCTTATTGAGTGCTAATTGCTTCGGTGGTTCCGTGTAGAGAATTGCCGTCTATAAATAAAAAGTTTAGAAATAGAGGTTTTACTAAATAAAATAAAAATTTTTAAATCGGCGTTATTATATTTTGTTTTATAATGGATTTTTCTTTTATTGGCATAAAAAATTCTTTTTATTAAATTAAATGAAACAAATCTTAATATGTTTTTTCATACACTGGATCATCGATCTCAACGCAGATGCCTGTCTCATAATCTCCTGCTTGACCTTCGTAAAAAAAGTAATCTTAAAACTTTTTAAAAATAAAATTGTTAATAATATTATATATATTAATAAGAGTAAAAATAGCGGTTATTTTTTATTTATCTGTCTAATCGGCCACCAGTTCGTGAAAGGATCATCTGTCACTACATGAAAAATCTAGTCTCTTGTTGTAAGCGACAGATGACGCCATGAGATTGCAGAAGAAATTAAATCTAATCCATATTTTGCTAGTTAAACAAAGCTATTCAGTCTTTGGAATGAGAGAAACATTTTGTGTTAAGAATTAAAAGCTAATTTACCATTTACAATTAAACTTTTTATTAAAAGTAATGCCAATTTAAATTTTGATAAAACGAGGATGATTAACTTATTAATTCCGTTAATTGCTTAAACATATATGAACACAACACAAGAATAATCGTTAAAAAAATAAAAACAATTTCAAATAATAATTGAGAGAAAATAGTTTCTATATAAACATGTTTGGTATTAAAGGCATCAATAATGAAAGTCTTCATATGCATTATTTTATAAAACAGCAGAAACAGAATATGATGTTTAATTAGTTAACTAATATGTTTCTAATGAAAATTAGAAACCAACACATATAATCAAATCAGTCAAAAAATATTTCATAGATTGCCCTTCTAGTTCTAACATTTAAGCTGTACAGCAGCATAGAAGAATTAAAACAGCAAAAATTCATGAAAAAATTCAAAACCTAATTTTTATTAATTTATTTATACCATCAATGTCGTTAATGCAATAATTATAACAAATTTTACTGCTCAGATTTAATTTTTCAATGGCTAATGGAGCCCAATTAATTAAACGATAATGAATAATATGAATTTTATCAAATGAATAGAAAATACACAAATTTATGTTTGCAATCTTTTAAAAAACGAAATAAAATGCGTTAAAACATTATAAATATAGAGGAGAAGGCCATTAAAGGAATGGCCAATGGCACTCCGGAGACCACCATACAACTTCGACGACTTTTCCCGCGAAACTTCTATTCGCCCTTCGAAATTGATAAACAGTGAGAGAAATGTGAAAGAATCGGCTCACAAAACATTAAATTTTTTGAAAAGACAAATATAAAAATTGGATTTTAAACTTTGATAAATAATAATATTTATTGTAGAAAACATAAAAACTAAAAATACATATACACATCTATTAATACAATAAACAAATTAAAATTTCATTGGTCTTTGTTAGTTGTGCATCCTTAGCGCTAAGTTTCGAAGTTCTCAAATTATCAACGGTGGGTCTAAGATAATGGCCAAAACACATGAGGTAATTGTAACTCAAACAGTATTTTTATACTTTAAATTAGGGTTGGACAAACCCGGGTTATCTGGGACCGGTATCCGGGTGTTTTTGGAAATTTTTGGGGTAGAATTATCCGGGTCTTGGACCAACTTCAGCCAAATTACCCGGTATCCGGGGGACCCGGATAATATCCGGTTTTGTCCAACCCTACTTTAAATCTTAAAGCTATTATACATTATATGAATTTTTATGTAATATTTTGACAACCAATAAAATAGGAATCTAATCTCATTTTTAAAATTAAAAAATTTTAATGAACGTAAGTGACAAGGACCGATTCAAAAATCATGATTAATTTCTTCGAAACGCTCAATAAGTTAATTCGCTTTCAAATAGTTTTAATTATCTCAATAGTTTAATAAATTTTGCTGCATAATAAAATAGTTTTAAAAAAGTGTTTGTTTATTCTATTAACTCGGCTATAAAATACGCTATATTAAAATTTTGGTTTAAATTCTTTCACTAGAATATTAATCCTTAATCTTTGTAAAACCTATAAAAAAATTAAACAACTAATGAGATAATGCCTTTAAATTTATAAGCCGACAAACACATTTAAAATAATTTTTTTAAATTAAAACGAATGTTGGTTAAACATAAATTAATATTCAAAAAGTTAATTAAAAATAAAGAACAATAATAAAAAAAGTCATTAATAAAACACCAAATAAATACAAACATCACTAAAAAAATCTAAATTACTAAAAATCATAAGACACCCATTGAAATAAATGCTTTTAGTTTTAGATAAAATAATTAAGAAGTCATTGATATTAAAAATCGAAAAGAGCAAACGTTATTTATGAATTTTTATAAATAATGAACAAAATTGCATTTATTAAAATTTCTTTTAAACGATATTAATTAATATAAAAATTCTTAATTAAAATGAATAGGTAAAAAGATGTGCAATTCTTGATCACGGAGCTCTCGAACAAAAATGAAGAATCAGAATGGCCGACAGTGCTTTTTTCAATTGTGCAAGTAGATTAACACTTATTCGATTAATGCAACCAAATTTTAAAATAATAAAAAGTCTTTTAAAAATTATATTAAGCGAAATAAAAATTATATTAAACGAAAAAACCCATGATTATATAAATTATTTTATAATAAAATTATAAGGGTATCTAGAGGAATTACATAAATATTTGAAAACGTTTCATTTAAATTAAAGTGTATATCATTTAAATTTAAAATAAGTCAAAAACCTTTAAAAAAACTATTTAACAACATTAAAATATGCAAAGATGATATTAAATTGTAACAAAATATGTTTAAAATAAAGCGCCGATTTGTAGACTGATCGCTAAAAGACGAACGTGTTAAACGGACATTTCGCAAGGAGGAAAGAATTAATTAGACCAAATATTAAAAAATGTATGCCTTTTAAACCACCAAAATATAAACTTACTCGTAAAACGAAACCCAAATTACAAAAAATGAAAGATACAAATTAAATATAAATTTTAACCCAAATCTATCGCTAAATTTATGTGTTATTTATTTGATACACATTTATAGATTAAACTTACAAACGAAATGTTTAGTTTATAATGAAGCAATTTAACGTAATCAATATTAATTAATGCCATCAAATATATTAAAATTAAAGTTTGTAGAAATAGCTAACATTATAAAAATGTCAGTTGGCTAATCATTTGGCCATAACTTATCCAAAAATACACATTACTTTTTCTTTTTAAAAACTTTTTTATACATTACATTACAAATTGAAAGGCATTTAAATCTCAAATGTTTAATTATTTTTAGCAAAATCTTAAAATAAAATTTTAAAAAGCCAAAGAAGCTTAAAAATAATTATAAATTGAAATCTGATAAGATCGCCTAATGAGGTAAACTTTGCTATAAGCAAATCCAGCACCTGAATTTAGTACGACACGAACACCATCAAACTCAATAATGCTTTTGATTGCCTAACTATGCTTTTAGAATCCGGAAAAGTTTGAATAAATATGCAACCCTTTTACATTTCTTAGATGTTTTTGTCTAAAAATAAGCAATGCCACTAAATCTGCTAAAGAAAATTGATAATCTGCCATTAAAATTTTAATAATTGTTAGGCCGCATAATTTATGATAATCGGTGTCCTTACCGGATTGGAAATGAGTGCGAACGTGACGGACTAATCGACTATCGGGACTTTATCAATGAGGTGTCGGATTTGGATGCGATCATCATGGACACGAATTTCATCGAGCTCATCAACTTCGTGGTGAAGAACACCAGTAAATAATAGTTATGACAGGACACATTAAATACTAACCATATCGGGTTTATTAGTTTCGGAAAAATAACAAATTGGTACTAATGATTTGTTAAATTAATAAACAATGACAACGATACTGTCGAATGCAAAGAAAAAATAAATAAATTATGAAAAGTATTGAAGTTCAGAGCAGTGCATGTAAATAAGCCGATAGCTCACAAAAAGATAAATGTAGAACAAATATCACTGCCAAAAAAGCATTATTCGTTTATCAATGATGCTGTTAATATTATTAAAAGGATTATTTATTTAATTCGTGCAATAAATTAAAAATCCAAAAATAAAAATATCAGTTACAAACATAAAAACTTTTAAAATAAGTTATTATCTGAATTCCGAATTTTTTATAAATTCCTTCCAAAGAACCATAAAATTTATAATCAGATAAAAATCTAACTTCCACTTGCAAATCGCTTCTTCT